>SEYY01011570.1:2500-14231 GCA_009176605.1 Armadillidium nasatum | reverse complement strand
TATTATTATTATTATTATTATTATTATTATTAGGACATAAGAGTTAATTTTTCCCTTGTCCATACTAAGGAAGCCTCCGAACCACGGGTCTCATTAGACCAAGTAATGAGAAAAGTTTCACCTAATTTTAACTTTTTAGTACAACAATTTTTGTGTGTTAAAAGTTGTGTATGTTTGTGTGTGTATTTTGATACATATATCAATTAACACTGATGCATGTATTAGTTGGCAACTATTTTGTTAAATTATTGTGTATTGAATGTTGTGTATGTGTGAGTACTGATGTGTGTATTATTGGGTAAAATAGATGTTAATTTTTTGTGTGTTAAAAGTTGTGTATGGCTGTATGTATTTGTTGTGTTTTTTGGGGTTTGGATGTTACCACTGATGTATGTTTTAGTAGGTAACAAATGTGATAAATTTTTGTGTATTGAATGTTGTGTATGTGTGAGCATTGATGTGTGTATTAATGGGTAAAAGTTATTTTTTTGGGTATTGAAAGTTGTTTATGCTTGTTTTTTTTTTTGTTGTCATTGTGTTTATGTGTGAGAATTGGTGTATGTATTAATAGGTAACACGGATGAGAAATTTGTGTATACTGAATGTTGTGTATGTGTTTTGTTGTGTTAGTTGGTGTGTATGTGTGAACAATGGAACAATGGTGTATGTAATAGTAGGCAACAACACGAATGTGAAATTTTTGCATCCACGGATGTGTGAATGTTAATGCCGGATGTCGGAATCTGAACAAACAAATGCAGAAATTTTATTTCTATATCCGATCGAATCTGAATATACGGATCTTCGAAACAGTCCAAAATGTGGATGAGGATCTTTAAATTTTTTACGGATGCAGACATCAAAAAAACTCGCTAGTTCGCTACCGTGGCATAAAGGTAAAGCGATGGAAATTACCTAGAAAGTTTCTCTCCTCGAATAGGGCAATAAATAAAAAAAATTCTGTTAAAACTTTCTATTATAGCCTAAAGATATATTTGATGGTATCTTCATGTGTTTCAAAATCAAAATCCGCCCTCAGGAGGGGTTATTAGCCCTGTCAGTAAGTTTCATTCGAGGATGAACCAAGGGTTTTCCCGGCAAACCGAAGGCAAACATCCTCTAGCTGGCCAGGCCTATCGCGGATGCCGATATTGATTCCACCAGCAGCAAGCATGCCCTGGTGTAATTATTGCGCATAAGTGGGAGGAGCTAAGCGCCACAGAGAACTGCTCAAATTTTTCTACTCAAACCCAGGCAGAGTTGGAGCAGAGAAATTTGATGGTCTCTTCGTGTGTATATCTATAAAATCGTGAATTCGTTAAGTTTGTGTGTTTATTGTAGTATGTACAAGCGTGTACGAGTGTTCATGCACTCATGTATAGTATATATATATTATATATATATATATATATATATATATATATATATATATATATATATATATATATATATATATATATATATATATATATATATATATATATATATATATATATATATATATATATATATATATATATATATATATATATATATATATATATATATATATATATATATATATATATATATTCTTATTTTTCTTTGTGTATAAGTGATACGCGTGTATCTAGGTTAAAATTCGGAAACGGAAATTTGAGGAACCTATAAAAATTTCCTGTACGGAAAATGGAAACCAAAAAAATAATAATAAAAAAAAAAAATAAAAATAAAAATAAAAAATAAAAAATGAAAAAAATAAAAAAATTTTTTTTTAAAAAAGTTTAACACTTTAAGAGACATGAGTTTTATGTTATAATTTTGGAGTGTGAAATTTTATTTTTTTTATTTTTAAAAAAGAATTTCTCGATTAGAGTTGGAGGATCAAAGCATCGGTTAGTACCAGCATTGTACCGTACCAGCAATAGGACGCTGAAATATTATACCACAGTACGTATATACGTACTGGAGTAATATATATATATAATTTAGGGATGGAGTGAAGTATCGGTATCGGTATCGGTATCGGCAAGTATCGGCATATTTTCCGATACCGGTATCGGTATCGGCAAAAAATTTGTATAGGAGTGAAGTATCGGTATCGGTAGTGGTCTCGGTAGTAGTATCGGCAAGTATCGGCATATTTTCAGGTATCGGGTATCGGGTATCGGCTTCGGGGAATTTTTAGGTATCGGTATCGGTGAAAATTTTGGTATCGCTCCATAATATAATATATATATATATATATATATATATATATATATATATATATATATATATATATATATATATATATATATATATATATATATATATATATATATATATATATATAAATAGCATTAACATAAGCTATTTTCTAAACCAAATACCGACATGACGAAACAGTATTTGAAATTTGCGTCAAGGATAAAAACTTTTCTAAATCCTAACGGTAAAATACATAAAGAATGAGCACAGCCGATTAAGCTAAAGGTAATAATATATATATATATATATATATATATATATATATATATATATATATATATATATATATATATATATATATATATATATATTATATATATATATATATATATATATAGGCTTAGGTGGAGATTGTTTCTGAGTTTCGATATTTTTTTATATCGATATTTTTTATGTCGATATTTTTTTTAATCGATATTTTCTGCCTGTTTCATAGCTCAGTTTCCTTTCTTTCACTGTCATTGTAGTGCGTTCTTGTTATTGCCTCCATATATTCTCTTTTTACGGCATCTTCGGAAGTTCAGGTTATGATAAGTCGAATTAGGTTCTGCTACAAAAGTAAGTAATAAAAATTGTGTGTATGTAGTAATTACCTCTGGCAACTCTCTTGTTTACGATAGGCTTCTCAATATATTTTCGATTTTCGATATTTTTTAACAATCGAAACTCAGAAACAATCTCCACCTTTAACCATATATATATATATATATATATATATATATATATATATATATATATATATATATATATATATATATATATTATATTATATATATATATATATATATATATAATATATATATATATCACATACAATTAGAAGAAAGTAAAAGAATCCTATAAAGAAATGTATCAGATTTTTTTTTTTTTTTACAAAACGCCACCACTCACGGGCAGAGCCCTTTTCAAGGAGGGGCACACACAGAAGACAAAACTCACACAGACGCACAACCTAACGCACAGCCCTCAGGTGGGCGCAGACGGAAGACTTGAATAGTGGAAGATTAAATACAGTTGGAAAAAAATAGAAGATGGTAGAGAATTCCACAGAATAGAGGTGGCTGGAAAGAAGGAGGCACCACAACGGGCCAGCCTGGGATTTCCCACGTCCACACAAAATTGGTGCGAAAGCAGGGCACCCCTCGTGCAACGAGGACGACGCAACGGTGGAGGAATGCGAGAGGCCAACTCCCTCGAGCACCTGCCATTGTAGTACCTGTTAAAAAGAGATAGCGCGCCAACGTCACGTCGCAGAGACAGAGGGTCAAGAGAGTTTGAAAGTAGGGGACAGTTTATTAATCTCATAGCTTTTGACTCAACCCTATCCAGAAGAGAGGAGGAGCCAGAGCCCCCCCAAATGTGAAAACAGTACTCCATACAAGGGCGAATAAGACCCTTATATATCTGGAGTAACTGCTCAGAAGAAAAAACTCTCGCAACCTGAACAGAACTCCCAGCTTCTTAGAGGCAGCTTTAGCAACCATTGTGATATGTGGTTTCCAAGACAGTTTGTTGTTTATGTTTAGACCAAGAATGTTAATGTTATTTACAGGTGAGACGGGAGAGCCATCGAAGAGGATAGGAAAGTTGGGAGGTGTTTTTGAGAGGGAGATGTAAAGAAGTTGAGTTTTTAAAGAGTTGAATTTCACAAGGTTGCTATGACCCCACCGGGAAATTCCATCCAAATCGGCAAGAATAGAATCGAAAGTTGAAGACGAGAAGCAAGTCTAGAAGCAAAAGAGGGAGCAGATTTGAAATGAGTAGAAGAATGTAGAGTTGAATCATCAGCATAGAGTGAACAGAGTTAGAAGTGCAGTGGAGAAGATCGTTAATGAAAAGTAAGAATAAGGTTGGAGATAAAACAGAACCCTGAGGAACACCACAGTTGACAGAAAAGGAGGAAGAGGTCGCTCCATCTACAACTGCCGAAATGGAACGATCTGAGGAAAACTAGACAAGAGTAAGCAAAGAGAAGGAGGAAACCCAAAGGAAGGGAGCTTAGAGAGCAGTGACGCATGCCATACCCGGTCAAAAGCCTTGGATATGTCAAGCGCCACCACACAAGACTCCCCGAAGTCCCTAAGGGCAGAAGAAGACCATAGATCAGTAGATAGGAAAGTATGTCACCAGTTGACCTCGAGCGACGAAAGCCATACTGGTGATCAGAGAGAAGAGAATGAGACTCCAAATGATCCAGGAAATGAGAGTTGAGGAGAGTTTCAAAAATTTTAGATAGAACACAAGTGAGAGCTATAGGTCGATAGTTAGAAGGGTCAAAACGGCTACCTTTTTTCGGGATCGGCTGAACCAACGCACGCTTCCAGCATAGAGGAAAAGTATTAGTGTTAAGGCATAGAGAGTAGAGCTGAACGAGGACAGGGGCCAACTCGGAAGCACACTCCCTCAGAACACGAGGGGAATGCCATCCGGACCACTTGCCTTCCTCACGTTCATAGATTTCAGGATCCCATGCACCGATCATGAGTAATATTAGGTAGAGGCATGGGACACCTGACGAAGAGGAGAAGGTAGGAGGAGGGATGCCAGAATCGAGCAGGGTGGAATTAGATGAAAAAGGAGGCCGAAGAGATTAGCCTTTTCAGAGGGAGTATTAACTACAGAACCATCAGAGCGAATAAGAGGAGGAAAGGCAGATTTACAGAAGTTGTTAGAGATATTTTTGACAAGAGGCCAGAAATTTTTATCAGTAGGAGAGCCATGGAGGTCAGCGCACTTCCTTTTAATGAAAGTACGCTTAGTCCGTCGAAGAACATCCCTGCATCGATTCCGAGCTGAATGAAAATTAGTAAGAGTGATAGGAGAAGGAGAGTTTTTCCATTCACGATAAGCATTGTCTCTCTCCCGAGGGCAAGAGAACAATTGCCATCGAACCATGGATTTTGAGGAGAAAAAGATTTAGTTGAGATGGAATGAATCTGTCCATCCCTTCAAGGATTACTGCCCCTACCTTTTCAGCAGAGACAGAAGCGTCCCCGAGACAAAGCAAGATTCACTCCAATGATAGTTAGCAAAGAAGCGGCGCATTGCCCCCCAATTAGCCCGATTATTAAAGTGCCAGAAAGTACGTTTAGGGCATGGTGGAGCTGTTGGAGAGAAAGCATTATAACTAAGAGCTATAAGATTATGGTCAGAGTTACCAATAGGAGGGAAAATGGTGTATTTATAACTAGAAGGAGTAGTGGTGAAGCATAAATCAAGTGTATTCAAGAATTGGTTAGGACGATCTGGAATGTGTGTGGGTTCCCTAATCAACTGCTCCAGATCGTTAAGAATGCTGAATGAATTGGCCTCCCTCCCACCTGTATCAGTATGAGAGGAACCCAACCACTCAGTGGGGTGTACGTTGAAATCCCCTAAATAGAGGACCTCAGCATTTGGATGAGAAGAAGTGACAGTCTCGTGAGTAGTAGTAGTAAGATATTGAAAAAAGACTGGAAAATCTGTTCCATTAGGGGAGCAGTAGCAGAAGCACAAGATAATTGTAGTAGTAGGAAGACAGATTTTAAGCCATAAAACGTCGAAATTAGGAGATTCTAGATTTACGAGACGTGTCACAGGAGTGTTAATGTTAATATAGGCACAGACTCCACCATTTAGACGGAAATTGTGAAAAAAGTTGTAGTTAGAGACATTAAGATTGCTAGAGAAAGAATCCCTGTCCAGCTGGGTCTCAGACAGAAGTAAAAGGTTAGGAAGAGAGTAGTGAGGTAGTGTTCAACAGACGCGAGATTAGATCGAAGGCCACGCACGTTATCAAAGGTAATAGAAGAGCCCCCGTCTAAGCCCAGCCCCACGAACACTCAAATTAGGCATTTCAAAAAAAAAAAAAAAAAAAAAAAAAAATCACGCACACACGCACACACCCAGACACTCACGCCCGCACTCACGCACTCACTAACTCACTCCCGCAAGCGCACATACACACACGCTAGCACACAATCCAGTAACCTAATTAAAATAATTATTGATAAAATTATTAAAACTATTAAAATCAATTTTGAAAATATTAAAACAATAATAATTAAAACAAATTATGATGTAAAATTTATACTAGAGAAATTCAATTTATACATCGAAGAAAAAAAGTAGCAAGTTTAAAACAGTAAAAGTTTACTTACGGAAAAATTAAAACCATACTTATCTTTCAGACGTCAAGCTTCACTGACAATAAAATAACCTATAATTAATTAAAAACACTAAAAAATTAAAACACAGAACACTGAAGAAAAATAAATGAACAACACATTTAACACAAAAAAAAAAACACACACACAAAAAAAACACAAACACACACACTAGCAATAGAGAACTATAAAGCACAACCTTTCACTAAGATTAATTCATAGAATATCCTATCGTAGGACTTCAATTATATGTGGATAGGCTTTATCAATATTCGTGATCATGTGTGTGTATGTGTGTCTGTTTGTGTGTGTGTGTGTATGTGTCTGTTTGTACACTTTATTTATAATGCCAAAGTTTTCGTAGTGTAAATTGTATAAAGGTAAGTGAAAAATTGGGGAAGGTTTTTTTGTTGTGAGAATTTTTTTTTGTAAATTGTGCAAAAATTTAAAATAACTAATAATAATAATAATAATAATAATAATAATAATAATAATAATAATAATAATAATAATAATATATAATAATAATAATAATAATAAAAATAATAATAATAATAATAATTAATAATAATAATAATAATAATAATTAAATAATAATATAATAATAATAATAAATAAATAATAATATAATAATAATAAGTAATAAATATAAATAATAAACAATAAATAAATAGTAATAAATAATAATAGTAATAATAATAGTAATATAAATAATAACAATAATAATAGTAATATAAATAATTAAAATAATAATAATAATAATAATAAAATAGAATTAATATAATAATAATAATAATAATAATAATAATAATAATAATAATAATAATAATAATAAAATAATAATAATAATAATAATAATAATAATAATAATAATAATAATAATAATAATAATAATAATAATTAATTAATTTTGAAAAAGATATTTAAAATCAACTCTGTTTCTTTTCTTCCTTGCAACATATATCTTAATCTCATTGTGGGTTTCTGTAGTCCCTCTTCAAAGTTAAGCATTTATCCTACCTCATTTTCATATTCAAATTTTCTAGTATTTTTATGTCATATTTCGGTTTGCATCTTTCGTGGGTGTCTTGTAGGCTCTCTTCAAGATTCAGCAGTAATCATTTATCATTTTCATATTCAATCTTCTTCTATATATCCACCTCTATCTAGATCAGAGTTTCCCAAAGGGGGGTCTACATAGACCCCAGGGGACCGTAGATGCTATGAGAGGGTCCTCAGATGAAAATGGTATTCCAGGAGTCCATGATAAAATATCATAAATAAATAATATTATAAGTTAGGGTTCAGGGATCCACAAGAAAAATAAGGGGGTAGGAGCCCCTGATCTAGATAATATCCTCTTTTTACTCAATCGTTGCCAAAAACTTCCAGAAAACTGAATTAAAACTCACCTACTGTAAATTTTGCGAAGTTAAAAAACAAAAACAATAAAAATCATGTTTTTTTTGTTCTCAGTTTTCTGAAAAAAGAAAATTTACGAACTGAATTGGCAATACAAAAATATAGAAATAAACACATTAAATAAATAAATAAATGAATTTAAAAAATAAAAAAAAAAAAAAAAAAAAAAAAAAAAAAAAAAAAAAAAAAAAAGAAAAAAAAGTGTAAAATAGAATATATATAATATATATATATATATATATATATAATATATATATATATATATATATATATATATATATATATATAATATATATAATATATATATATATATATATATTTCTTTAACCTCCGTTCTTTCTAAAGTTTTCGAATCTATCCTTAACAGGAAGATTTGGAAACATCTCAATTCTTCTAATCTTATCTCAGATCGCCAGTATGGCTTTCGAAAGAAACGCTCTACTGGAGATCTTCTTTCCCTTCTCTCTGACTCTTGGTCCTCTGCTCTTCGGCATTTCGGTGAATCTTTTGCTGTAGCGCTGGACATATCGAAAGCTTTCGATAGAGTCTGGCACAAAGCTTTGATTTCCAAACTTCCCTCTTTCGGAATCTATCCTTCTCTCTGTGACCTTCTCTCTGATTTCCTTTCCGGTCGTTCTATAGCAGCTGTTGTAGACGGCCACCGTTCATCCTATAAATCTATTAATAGTGGTGTTCCTCAAGGATCTGTCCTATCCCCAACACTTTTTCTGTTTTTCATTAATGACCTTCTCTCTATTACTTCATCCTATCCACTCCTATGCTGATGACTCCACCCTTCATTATTCTTTTCATTTTGAAAGACGCCCCTCCCAGCAACAGTTAATAGAGGCAAGGAGGGTGGCCTTGGAGCAACTAACTCTGATCTATCTCTCATTTCCAATTGGGGCAAAGAAAACATGGTCGTTTTCAATGCCTCAAAAACTCAATTCCTTCATCTCTCTACTCGACACAATCTTCACACAACTACGATATCTTCTTCGAAAACACTCAACTCAAACCTTCATCTCTCCTTAATATTCTCGTGTTTCTTTTTCTCGTGATCTTTCTTGGAAAGATCACATTACCTCTCTTTCTAAACAAGCTTCTAAGAGGTTGGGTGTCTGAGGCGCCTTCGGTATTTCTTCACACCACCCCAGTTGCTTGCTCTGTATAGGGGTGTTGTTCGCCCCTGTATGGAGTATGCGTCACACATCTGGGGTGGTTCCACACACACAGCTCTCCTGGAAAAGGTGGAGTCTAGAGCTTTTCGCCTTATCAACTCTCCTGCTCTCACTAATTCTCTCCAATCTCTTTCTGCCCGTCGAAATGTTGCGTCACTCTCTCTCTACTATCGCTTTACAATGGACACTGCTCTTCTGAACTCTCTCGTCGCATACCTCCTCCATTAAGAAGGGCTCGTGCGACTCGTCTTTCTACACAGTCTCATCCTTTCTCTGTCCAACTCTCTGACCCAGACTTAACCTCTATGCTCAATCTTACATTTACTCTACTGGTAAAGTCTGGAACACACTTCCTTCATCTATTTTCCCAACTACCTATGACTTAAGCACCTTTAAACGCCGTGTATCAGGTCATGTCGGCCTTTAATTTGACCATGTTTCCGACTTCCCTCCCAACTCTGGTGGAACAATGGTAGGCCTCTGCCTTTGCCCACCAGAGGAGAAATAAAAAAAAAAAAAAAAAAAAAAAATATATATATATAATATGCGCATTACATCCTCATTACATCCTCATTACATCCTCATTACATCTTCATTACATCCTCATTACATCCGCATTACATCCTAATTACATCTTCAACATATTACATCCTCATTTCATCCGCATTACATCCTCATTACATCCGTATCAAAGGATACATTAGCCCTACATCCTCATTCATTAAAATTCAAAACCCCCCAAAAAAATAAAGGTATAAAATGATGACAGACATAATAGCCAAAAATTTTGATTACAAACCCCGGTGAGTCCTATTTTATGACCCCCTTGAGAGGATATTTTGAAAATCCTTTACAAGACTTTAAATCCTTCGTTCCTTTTTTTTTTTCATTCCTCATTGGGATCTTGAGGAGGAAACTTTTTTTTTTCTTCCTTTTTTTTCCTCACTTCTTAATTCCTGACTCTTGTTCATCATAAAAAGTTGCTTCAAAAACTTTTTCTTGCACGAAGTTAATTTCTTTATTGCCATAATGAATCCGGAGAGGTGAAACCTTCTCTCTCTATATATCTCTCTCTCTCTCTCTCTCTCTCTCTCTCTCTCTCTCTCTCTCTCTCTTCTCTCTCTCTATATATATATATATATATATAATATATATATATATATATATATATATATATATATATATAATTATATATATATATATATATATATATATATATATATATATATATATATATAAACATTAAAATCACTTAAAACACAATAAGAGCAACGTTTCAACCCCTGGAACACAGGGCTCTCTCATCAGGTCCACGATAAGTAGTAAGGTTAAGACTCCTTCTGAGTCTTTTCCTGTATGCTTATCAACCTCGACCTGATGAGAGAGCCCTGTGTTCCGGAGCTGAAACGTTGTCCTTATATTATTTTATTTTATTTAATGTTTTACATATAAATAAGCACGTTATTTAGTGTGTTTTTGAATCTATATATTAGTAAGAGCAGGATAGTTGATGAGACGATATATACCCTATAGTCTCCACCTTCTCATAGGAGAGTATGTATGAGTGGATACCACCCCAAATGGTGTGCCAAGGCATACTCTATACGTGGGCAAGCAACACTTCTATAAAGGAGCAGCTGTGGTGGCATGAATAAATTCGGAAGGCGCCTCAGAACACTCAACATTTCAGAAGGTTATTCAGAAAGAGATTAATGTAATCCTTCCAAGAAAGATTCCGAGAAAAACAAACACCGACAACATTAAAGAGAGACAAAAGTTTGTTATAGCTGTGTGGAAGGTTATGTCGAGCAGAGAATTGGAGGAATTGAGTTTTTGGGGCATTGAAAACGACAATGTTTTCTCTGTCCCAATTAAGTAGCTGTTGTTCGGAGGGGCGTCTTTCAAACTGAAAGGTGTAATGAAGGAAGGAGTCATAGGCATAGGATTAGATAAGTGATGACGCAATAGAGAGAATTTCGCTGACGAAAAGCAGAAAAGAGTTGGGGATAGGACAGATCCTTGAAGAACATCACTATTAATAGATTTTGTCAGCAAACCTTTCAACGGTCGGAAAGGAAGTTAGAGAGTAGGCGACATAAAGAAGGATAGATTTCGAAAGTGATAAGTTTGGAAATTAAAGCTTTGTGCCAGACTCTATCGAAGGTTTTCTATATGTTTAGAGCGACAGAGAAAGACTGATCGAAATGTCGTAGAGTAAAGGATCAAGAGTTAGGGAGAAGGGAAAGATCACCAGTAGAGCGTCCTTTATATTATATTATATATATATATTATATATATATATATATATATATATATATATATATATATATATATATATATATATATATATAATATATATATATATATATATAATATATATATATATATATATATATTATATATATATATATATGATTGACTATTTGTTAAGAGTTTCAAAAGTAAGTCTCCAAAATAATGTTTTATTTCATTCACATTGAAGGAAACCATTAGTCAAAGAACTCGATTTTCAAAAGAGTGGCCTTCTGTGACGTCATCAATTACGTCAGAAAGGTCTACTTTTTTGTGACGTCACCAATGACGTCGTTAAAGTGACCGGTGTTTCTATGTTATATAAAAGACTTTTAAGAAAGGTCGGTCTTTTAGCACTTTTTTTTTTTACCTATGATCATTGCCCTATTTCAGGTGTGTGTGTAGGGGGGTGGGGGTAGGTTAAGAAGTAAAAAATGACAACTCTACTTAATACTAATTTCT
>SEYY01011569.1:267500-283079 GCA_009176605.1 Armadillidium nasatum | reverse complement strand
TTGTTCGATACACACCTGAGGCAAATTAATCTTCTGAAGACCTCCCTTTTTACCGATGTCGCTCCAACAGTCTTTCTCGCTCCTGCAAATGTTTGATAAAAGAATGATTTTATGTCACTGGGAAGAGTTTTGCATAAAAAAAAATTTCAAGAAATTATATGCAAAACGTAATCTAACTTTAAAAACCCTAAAATATTAATTAAATGATTATTAAATATTTCTAGGAATTAACTCCTTAAGGTATGAGAAGACGTATCCCTTTCAATACTCACTCTATAAAGACTACATAGTCAGTTTCGTTAGTTCTTTCAACAAATTGTATACAGTTATCCGTAAGATTGTGGTACGTTTCCATGGCTTTTAACACAACTGGTTTACTGTTTTCGGCTGTAAATAGATAAATAGAAAAACATCTTTAATAATTTAATTTTTGGTTCCGATAATGTTATTAGAAGCCACTAAGATACCTTATATTATTTATATAGACTCGTTTTATTTATTTTATAGTAATTATATGCATTTACAATTTGTTCAAAATGAAAATATATATATATATATATATATATATATATATATATATATATATATATATATATATATATATATATATATATATATATATATATATATATATATATATATATATATATATATAACCAGAATAAATGAAATAAAACTACGTGTTATATGCTATACAAACCAAAAGCGCTTCCAAACTTGTATGGAACGATACCATTAGGCCAACTCCTCTCCCAATATGGCAAAAGATATCTATCATTGTCACCCTGGAACTCTGATCCCCATTCATCCTGATATCCCTTTCTGGGGGCTTTTATTTAAGGAAATAAAATTATTATTATGATTAATAGAAAGTATTAAAAATAATGCATAGATTAGTAAATAATTATTCACTCTGCACTTATGTAATAATTTATATTAGGTATTGTAATTATTACTAATATTTCTTTATACAATGAATGGAAAATTTTAAAAATTAAAAATCTGAAAAATATCCACTCCTCAAATCTCACCATTTCTGCATCTGTGAGGAATTTTAATGTCACCCTGGACCTCTGATCCCAATTCATCCGGATTTCCCTTTCTGGGGGCTTTTATTTAAGTAAAAAAAAAAAAAAACTTATTATTATTTTTAAAATTATTATCACTATTATTATTAATATAAAGTTTTAAAAATAATATGCAGATTAGATAATAATTACTTTAATATTCTCCATAATAGTTATTACATTATTATTATTATTATCATTATTATTATTATTGTTATTATTATCTATATAAAATAAATGAAGAATTTTTAAAACTAAATATTTAAAAAAAATAGTAATAATATAAAAATAATAATAATAATGATCATATAATATATATATATATATATATATATATATATATATATATATATATATATATATATATATATATATATATATATATATATATATATATATATATATATATATATACAAGATCTTTTTCTAACTTCTAATCCTTCTCTTTTACTTTTAAATTTTATCCACCTCTGGAATCCTCCAATCACCTTATCTCTGTATCCTTTTCTATCTTTTCCATCCTCCGGAACAAAGTTTCCGTATTGATAGGAAACGTTTGTTTCATTCTCAGACTTGCGGTTGTACTTCTTTGATTTCCCGTGAAATTATTACTACTTCCGTGGGAGGGGATTCTCTCTGCAATTGAGGTTTACATTCCATATTCTTTCCCTTTAACTAGATCTAAAAAACCTTCGTTTAACTCTGCTTGTTATCGTACTATTCGTGGCAGGGATGCTGCCTTCAGAGATTACCGTCGTCTTTAAACTCCAAAAATTCAAGCAACCTAATATTTCATCCCGGAACCGTGCAAAATCTATTTTTCCTAAAACCAAAAACTCTTTTCTCCGTAGAAATACAATAATCTTCCTGTTTCCACTTCCTCACGCCCTTTCTGCCATTTTCCAAAATATCAACCCTAAATTTGCTTCTTCCTCTTTTCCTCCTATAATATCTTCTGACAGCACAACTGCTGTCTCACCTTCTTCCAAATCTAAACTCTTCGCTAAAACTTTTGTCTTCAATTTAATTTTAAACGATTCCGGAGATATTCCTCCTCCTTCAGCCTCCTCCAACTTATTTAAGTCTAAAATTGTAATTTCTTCTAAAGACGTCAATACTAGTATGGCTTTAGTAAAAAAAAAAAAAAAAAAAAAAAAAAAAAAAAAAAAAAAAAAAAAATTTTTTCTTTTATCCCTTTTTTTCCGACTCTTGGTCCTCCTCTCTTCGGTATTTGGGTGAATCTTTGTTGTCGCGTTGGATATATCTAAAAGCCTTCGATAGAGACTGGCACAAAACTTTCATTTCTAAACTTCCCTATTTTTACATTGGTCTTCTCTCTGATTTTCTTTTTTCCCGGTCGTTATATAGCAGTTATTATAGAAGGCCTTTCATCTTTTGAATCTCTTAATAGTGATGTTCCTCAGGGTTCTGTCCTATCCTTAACACTTTTTCTACTTTTCATTAATGACCCTCTATCTGTTATTTTATCTTATCCACTCCTATGTCGATGACACTATCCTTCATTACTCCTTTCAATTTGAAAGGCACTCCTCCCAGCAGCATTAATTGACACAAGGAGAGTAACTTTGGAGCAACTAACTTCTGATCTTCATCGTATATCAAATACAAAACTTCAATGCCTCGAAAACTCAGTTCCTCTATTTCTCTATTCGACTCAACCTTCCACACAACTATGATATCTTCGAAAACACAACTCAAACCTTCATCTGTCTTTAAAATTATCGGTGTTTCTTTTTCTCGTGATCTTTCTTACTTCTCATTCTAAACAACCTTCTAAGGGGTTGGGTGTTTCGAGGGGACAGTTGCGTGCTCTGTGTTGGGGCATTGTTCGCTCCTGTATGGAGCACGTCTCACATCTGAAGTGGTGTCACTCATGCAGCTTTTCTTGAAAAGATGGAACTTAAAGTTTTTCGGCTTGTCAACTCTCTCGGTTTCACTAATGTCACTCTCTATACTATCGATATTTCAACGGACTTTGCTCTTCCGAAGCATACCTTCTTAAATGAGAAGTCCTTGTGCGACACGCCTTTCTACAGAGTCTTATCTTTTCTCTGTCTAACTCTCTGAACCTAGGCTTAAGCGCAATGCTCAATCTTACATGTACTTTACTAGTAAAGTCTGAAACACACTCCCTTTATTTGTTTTCCAACATTCTTTGACTTACACACTTTCAAATGCAGTCCGTGTATATGGATATGCCAGCCTTTAACAACCAGGTTCAGTTAAATATCTAATTTTGGTGGAAACTGGTTGATTTCCACCTTTGGCCCACTAGAGGGAATATATATATATATATATATATATATATATATATATATATATATATATATATATATATATATATATATATATATATATATATATATATATATATATATATATATATATATATATATATATATCCAGGAGACGAAGGAACATATAATTTACCTGGAATTTAAAATAAAACTTACCCGATATTATCAAATGTAATTGGGATAAAAAAATGATGTAAAGTCCCAGCCATTTTTGGATTGTTCCAGTTTGCATCTTCACAAAATTTTTGTATTTGGGAATGTCTTTATTGTCTTTTTTTTTTTTTTTTTAAAGGGTATGTTTCAGTGCTAATCATAAAAACAATCATTAATAATAATAATAATAATAATAATAATAATAATAATAATAATATACATTATTATTATTATTTATTTAATGTTATGAACAAAAATATTAGTTTAAAAGTAATAAAATATAAAAATTAAACAAAATATATTTTTAAATCTTTGTAAAAAATATCTTAAGAAACCGTTAAATGTTGCACCCTTATTTCATTATATCTAATGGTGAAAAAGAACTGGTGAAGCTGCTTATTTATACATAACATTTCTTTTATTCGATGAAAATTTATTTGCAATATTAATAACAAATGACCCTGAACTTCAAACTTTTTATTCAGTTCAATTCATCATCTGTATTGCATAATCAAACTATAAATTAAGCTTACGGAACTGATTCTGACTGACATTTTCTGCGCAAAATAATTCTTACTATAAATGAAATAAATAAATGGTTTATATATATTTAACATTTTATTTATTTTGTATTCCTTTTGAAATTGAAATTTTTTCGATGTTTCATTATATTTTTTTAAGATATTTATTAAGTTGGTAATTTGTTTAATTCTAAAATTACTTGCTATATTCTCTGGTGTGAGAGCTTTTGGATTAATACAGTTCTTTAGTTACTACGTTACAACCTCTTTTAGACTGCAGACACCAATCATACTTACCAACGACAACGTCTGTTCTCTAATTGTAAATGCAATTTTCTCAAAATTCAGTTGGTTTTTACGTTCTCCTTCGCAATAAATTTTATTATACACAGTTGTTCCATATAAATAAGCTCATTATATATTACATCATTAAGCTCAACGTCTGTTTTATAACTGTAAATGCAATTTATTCAAAATTCAATTGGTTTCATGTTCTCCTTCAAAAGCAATTTTATTATACACAGTTGTTCCAAATAAACAAGCTCATATATATATATATATATATATATATATATATATATATATATATATATATATATATATAATATATATATATATATATATATATATATATATATATATATATATATATATATTTTTTTATTAAAAAAATTTTTTTAAAAAAAAAAAAAAAAAAAAGTTTTTTTTTTTTTTTAAAAAAAACAATAAAAACCAGTTTTTTTTGGTTTATTTGTTTTTTTTATTACAATAATGAATCAATAGGTGAAATGACTAATGAATAATGAAAAATGCAATATATTTTTATATATAGAACAGTAACAAAATGATTGAAATGAAGCAAAAAATAAATTTGAACTTCTAAAAAATAATGTAAATTAGTAGACTTATGAAATATATATATATATATATATATATATATATATATATATAGTATATATATATATATATATATATATATATATATATATATATATATATATATATATATATATATATATATATATATATATATATATATATATATATATATATATATATATATATATAATAAAGTTCACATCTCACGGGCATTGCCCTATTCGAGGAGAGGAACTTTTGTAGGTAGTATATACCTAGGATCCCCAAGTGGGATCGAACCGGCGCCCTCAAGTACGTGAGTCAATCACCCTACTGTTTGAGCCACGGTATATATATATATATATATATATATATATATATATATATATATATATATATATATATATATATATATATATATATATATATATATATATATATATATATATATATATATATATATATATATATATATATATATATATATATATTGTATTTATATAGCTTGTATATAAATTCATTAACAAAAAATAAAAAATTTGGTTTAAACCAAAAAACCATGGTTTTTTTCAGTTGGTTTAAACCAAAAAAAAACAATTGGTTTAAACCATCTGGTTAAAACCATGCAACCCTGATATATATATATATATATATATATATATATATATATATATATATATATATATATATATATATATATATATATATATATATATATATATATATATATATATATATATATATATATATACGTGTGCATGGCAAACTCCACATTAATTATCTACATTATATATATATTTATTTTCAATTTGTATTTATTTTTATAAAAGTAGCCATTCTGGGAAACTGATGAATCGGGACCAAATTTCAAAGAACGATACAGAAATCTAATTTGAAGCAGAAATAGTCTGAGAAATGCGAATGCGATGTGGCCTCATGACATCATTCCATACAAATTTGGAAAAAATTACGGTTTGTACAACTTATAACTCGTGTAATTTTCCTCCATGTAATTTTATAATTATACTAGCTCATTTTATCGAGTTTCTTTGCAGAATATTTTAACAGTTAACTTGGTTGTTTTGTTAAGGATTGAAGTAAGTGATTTAACAAATAAGAAGCTGACCGTTATTATTATTATTATTATTATTATTATTATTATTATTATTATTTTTATTGTTATTTCTTATCGGGTTTCGTGAGTCATTTCTACTTCTAATATAGAAATATTTTTTTCTTCTGTTGAATACCCCAACTCTAGTGTTAATTAAGAATTAAATTTTTATAATTATTTTAATTTTTTTTATTATCACCATTATTATTATTACTATTTTTATTTTCATTTTTTTATTATTATTATTACTATTATTAATATAATTATGGACCGACTGGGCCCCGTTCCGGCAAACCCCACCCATTTTTACCAACCCCGGCCCTAGCTAAAAATGAGGAAAAACCGGGGTTTGAGTGCCGGGGTTAAAATGGCAAATTATACTTAAAGGAAGTCCAATTTCAAAAACTTTTAATTTTCAGCCGATTGTCCTGAAATTTTCAGTGTATATAGCTTTTATCCCGGTGAAAAAAATCAATTTCTACCGTTTTTCTGAGTCTATAACGATTAAATTTTTTTTTTTTTTTTAAATTTGACCCTTTTTCAAATGAATGGTGAGGTTAAACTGCTTTTTAGAATGATCTTAAATTTGGACTGTATATTCAGAATTCTATGGGCTACAAAAGGTTCTAACAAGACATTTGTTCCCAAAGTTATAGAAAAAATATTATAAGCCCAAAAATTAACCAACTATCGAATTTTTTTAAAATTCATCTTTTCTGACAAAAAAAAATAATAATAATAAAAAAAAAATAACTACAACTTATAACATCTCTTATTTTTGGTCGGTGTATAGAGGAGGAATGGGGCTACAAATTCCTCTCTATACATTATTCCATGCGATTCGTTGGTTTCAAGATAATAGCCTCAGAAAAGGTCCATTTTGACAAAATTTTAAAAATTCCCAAAGTTTGAGAGGTTATATCTCGCTTCAGACAAATAGCACTTAATAATGCACTAAATAAAATTGGTAGCCCTGTCCCTCCTCTAAACAATTATTCAAAAATAAAAATAAAAATTAGTATATAGCGTTTTTTTTTTTTAAATAATTTTTTTTTAAAAAAAAAAAAAAAATTTTTGGAAAATTTTTTTTTTTTTTTTTTTTTTTTTACAGAACGCCACAACTCACGGGCAGAGCCCTTTTCAAGGAGGGGGCACATACACATAGAGAGAACTCGTTTAAAAACACACACCTAACGCACAGCCCTCAGGTGGGCGCAGACGGAAGCCTTGAAGAGTGGAAGGTTAAATACAGAAGGAAAAATAGATGAAGGTAGAGAGTTCCACAGAATAGAGGTGGCTGGAAAGAAAGAGGTACCACAACGGGCTAGCCTGGGATTTCCTACGTCCACACAAAATTGGTGCGAAAGCAGGGCACCCCTTGTGCAACGAGGGCGACGCAACGGTGGATTAATGCGAGAGGCTAATTCCCTCGAGCACCTGCCATTGTAGTACCTATAGAAAAGAGATAGCGCGCCAACGTCACGTCGCAGAGACAGAGGGTCAAGAGAGTTTGATAGTAGGGGACAGTTAATTAATCTTTTAGCTTTTGACTCAGCGACTCAACCCTATCGAGAAGAGAGGAGGAGCCGGAGCCCCCCCAAATGTGAGAACAGTACTCCATACAAGGGCGAATAAGACTCTTATATATTTGGAGTAACTGCTCAGAAGAAAAAAATTCTCGCAATCTGAACAGAACTCCCAGCTTCTTAGAGGCCGCTTTAGCAACCATTGTGATATGTGGTTTCCAAGATAGTTTGTTGTTTATGTTGAGAGCAAGAATGTTAATGTTATTTACAGGTGAGACGGGAGAGCTATCGAAGAGGATAGGAAAGTTAGGAGGTGTTTTTGAGAGGGAGATGTGAAGAAGTTGAGTTTTTAAAGAGTTGAATTTCACAAGGTTGCTATGACCCCACCGGGAAATCCCATCCAGATCGGCAAGAATAGAATCGGAAAGTTGAAGACGAGAAGCAACTCTAGAAGCAAAAGAGGGAGCAGATTTGAAATGAGTAGAAGAATGTAGAGTTGAGTCATCAGCATAAGAGTGAACAGAGTTAGAAGTGCAGTTGAGAAGATCGTTAATGAAAAGTAAGAAATAAGTTGGAGATAAAACAGAACCCTGAGGAACACCACAGTTGACAGAAAAGGAGGAAGAGGTCGCTCCATCTACAACTGCCGAAATGGAACGATCTGAGAGAAAACTAGACAAGAGTAAGCAAAGAGAAAGGAGGAAACCCAAAGGAAGGGAGCTTGGAGAGCAGCGACGCATGCCATACCCGGTCAAAAGCCTTGGATATGTCAAGCGCCACCACACAAGACTCCCCGAAGTCCCTAAAGGGCAGAAGACCATAGATCAGTAAGATAGGAAAGTATGTCACCAGTTGACCTCGAGCGTCGAAAGCCATACTGGTGATCAGAGAGAAGAGAATGAGATTCCAAATGATCCAGGAAATGAGAGTTGAGAAGAGTTTCAAAAATTTTAGATAGAACACAGGTGAGAGCTATAGGTCGATAGTTAGAAGGGTCAGAGCGACTACCTTTTTTCGGGACAGGCTGAACAAAATGCACGCTTCCAGCATTGAGGAAAAGTATTAGTATTAAGGCATAGAGAGTAGAGTTGAACGAGGACAGGCGCTAACTCGGAAGCACACTCCCTCAGAACACGAGGGGAATGCCATCCGGGCCACTGGCCTTCCTGACGTTCATAGATTTCAGGATCCCATGCACCCGATCATGAGTAATTACAGGTAGAGACATGGGATTCCTGAGAGAGAAGGAGTAGGAGGAGGGATGCCTGAATCGAGCAGGGTGGAATTAGATGAAAAAAGGAGGCCGAAGAGATTAGCCTTTTCAGAAGGAGTATTAGCTACAGAAACATCAGAGCGAATAAGAGGAGGAAAGGCAGATTTACAGAAGTTTTTGACAAGAGGCCAGAAATTTTTATCAGTAGGAGAGCCATGGAGGTCAGCGCACTTCCTTTTTATGAAAGTACGCTTAGTCCGTCGAAGAACATCCCTGCAACGATTCCGAGCTGAATGAAAATTAGCAAGAGTGATAGCAGAAGGAGAGTTTTTCCATTCACGTTAAGCACAGTCTCTCTCACGAAGGGCAAGAGAACAGCTGTCATCGAACCATGGATTTTGAGGAGAAAAAGATTTAGTTGAAGATGGAATGAATCTGCCCATCCCGTCAAGGATTACGGCCCGGCCCCTACCTTTTCAGCAGAGACAGAAGCGTCCCCCGAGACAAAGCAAGATTCACTCCAATGATAGTTAGCAAAGAAGCGGCGCATTGCCCCCAATTAGCCCGATTAAAGTGCCAGAAAGTACGTTTAGGGCATGGTGGAGCTGTTGGAGAGAAAGCATTATAACTAAGAGCTATAAGATTATGGTCAGAGTTACCAATAGGAGGGAAAATGGTGTATTTATGTCTAGAAGGAGTAGTGGTGAAGCATAAATCAAGTGTATTCAAGAATTGGTTAGGACGATCTGGAATGTGTGTGGGTTCCCTAATCAACTGCTCCAGATCGTTAAGAATGCTGAATGATTTGGCCTCCCTCCCACCTGTATCAGTATGAGAGGAGCCCAAGCCATTCAGTGTGGTGTACGTTGAAATCCCCTAAATAGAGGACTTCAGCATTTGGATGAGAAGAAGTGACAGTCTCGTGAGTAGTAGTAAGATATTGAAAAAAAAAAACAGGAAAATCTGTTCCATTAGGGGAGCAGTAGCAGAAACACAAGATAATTGTAGTAGTAAGAAGACAGATTTTAAGCCATAAAACATCGAAATTAGGAGATTCTAGATTTACGAGACGTGTCACAGGAGTGTTAATGTTAATATAGGCACATACTCCACCATTTAGACGGAAATTGTGAAAAAAGTTGTAGTTAGAGACATTAAGATTGCTAGAGAATGAATTGCTTATAACTTTTTTCTTCTAGACGTGATATCAAAAATCTGTTCCCACTAATGCAAAAAATTGGGGCTAATATTATTCAGTTAAATTTTCAGCTCATGTGGACCAGTGGTTTGACCCCGCTATTCATTTTTTTATTTTTATTTTAGATGCCCCCATAGGTTGAAAATTTTTTTACTTGGGGCACCCGGAGGTTCTCTTCTAATTTTCTGGCTGCAGATGTTACATTTAACTTTCGATCCTATCTTGAAACATTGTAAAGTACTCTCATTACTGCTGAAGCCGATCTTTTAGCCATATTGACTGAAAGTATAAACAAAATAATTTTGAAATAATGTAGTTAAATGATACAAGGATAAAATAGCAATGATATGTATAAATACATATTATATTGATAATTAATTTATATCTTACATTTTTTCAAACTTTACCTTAGGGTCTTACCTAGGTAAACCTGTTGAATCACTATTGAGAATCAGAATAAAAAAATTCAGAAATTCTTGTACTCTTTTTAAAACTTTTATTATACAAAATCTGTAATTTTCTGAAAAATATTCGGAGAAAATGCATATAATCATTAATTTAAAAGAATGTTGACTATTCTACTCCTTCCTTATAAATAAATAAAACCTAAATTAATTTATATCTAATTTTCTTAACCTAAAATTTCAGTGCTTTTGACCTCTTTACAAATTTTTGGCAACCACGGCCCCGGCAAAATTCCAGCCCCGGTCAGTCCCTAATGATAATTATTATTTTTATTTATTATTACTATTGCTATTGTTGATATTAATATTTCAGTAATGTATTAATACATATAAAGTATACGAGTTTTGTTTTTACAACTTTGTAACTGGAATAATGAATAAAGATTAAAGATTATATTATTATTATTATTATTATTATTATTATTATTATTATATACCATAAACTTTATTATTATTGTTCTTTCTGTGATTATTTCCATTATTATTATTATTATTATTATTATTATTATTAGTAATATTATTGATTTTTTATAACTTATTATTATTATCTTACTACTCTATTTATTAATCGTATCAGTTAGTATAACTATTGCCACTATTACTATTTTAGCACTAGTAACTTGTTTCCTTTAACTGTGCATGTGGGGAACTCTTATTAAACATTTTATATCTTTTACTTCTGTTTTAATTTTTGAAATAATCGTTGAAAGTATTTGTGCGGTATTTTACTACTCTTATTCTAGATATTTTTTAATATTTTTATTATTTGATTATTATTTTTATTATTATTATTATTATTATTATTATTATTATTATTATTATTATTATTATTATTATTATTATTATTATTATTATTATTATTGTTAATTTCTAATTATTAGCTCATATTATTATCAATGTAATTAGTTTTAGTATTAATTATTATAGTTAATTATTACTTTATTATTATTTTTACTAACAACTATATTACTAATATTATTATTACTATATTTTTATGGATTCCGACAAAAATTGGGACGATACCCTGATAAACGACTCCATAATTACGTCGAAATATATTTATATAGACTCCCTTTAATTAAAATAATAGCCCAGATGACGTTAATTATTTTTCATTATATCATCAAAACGCAAGAAGCCTTAATAAACATTATAACGAATTCCTAAACTTATATAAATGATTATAATAAAAACGTGTATTCCTTACCAGGATTTAATTGAATTCCCATTGTGAGGGCAAACAATCGGGAGGGAGAGGGGTCTCTATAATTGTAAGAAACAATATTTGTGGACTTGATAAAATAATATACTTATTGATAAATGACAATATAGAAGCCCTGGTGGCGTGCATCGAAAATAAGAACTCAAAAATTACAGTTGTGGGTTATATAGGCCCCCAAATGCGTCAAAAATAGAATTCACAAATTCTCTGGAATCCATAATTCAAACACACTTGCGTAACACAAATACGATAATTGCCGGTGATTTCAACATTGATCTTGTAATCAGAGATCCTCTGTCAACAACTCACTTCCCAACGCAATGATATCAAATGGTTTGATCAACTATATAACAATACCTACTCGCCTTAATAACACTGAGGACGGAAGCCTTACTATACTGGATCACGTTTATGGGTAACTTAGACTGCGATATCAAACCCTTTGTAATTAAGTCGGACATTTCAGACCATTTTTTTCCCTGTCTTGTAAAATTTAATGTTAATAAAGACAGAAACCTTACTACTGTTAAATATAGAATAGATAACGAGAACTGCAGGAGAGCGTTTGTGGATAAGGTAAACTATTGATTTTTCATTCATACAGAATAAACAAGTTAACATTGATTCTAAATTCAACCTGCAACGATTCCTTCCCAATAAAAACTAAACAATTAAGACCAAAAAGAATCCAAAATCCATGGATGACACCAGGTTTAAAAAATCGACAAATCAGAAACATAAACTTTACCGCAATTGTAAAGAAGGAATTATATCTTTCAATTATATATTAATTTTGATAATAAAAATTATCCTAAAGAAAGCGAAAAAAACATACTACGTTAATAAATTTAATGACGTCCTTAGTTAACGATTCTAAAAAACATGGGGTCTCATTAACAGCTTAACCAGCAAATATAGATCAGGATTCAATAATATAAAAGAACTAAATATAAATGACAAAATAATAAACAAACAAAAGGAAATTACCGACGAGCTTAATAATCACTTCGTAAACATTGGTAAACAAAACGTGGTTAACAGGCTTCCCAACCAAACTGCATTCGAAACCTATTTGAGACATTGCGGTTCGCTCTTTTCCTTTAAGAATATCTTGGACCTAGAAGTAAAAACGGTAATTACTGGTCTAGAAAATAAAACATGTGACATTCATTCTTATAATATCCAATAATATCCCCAAACTCATTGCAGACATAATTTCTTCCCCATTAAAAGACATTTTTAATACTTCTTTTCACACGGGTATATTCCCAAGTGTGTCAAAACTCACAAGAATCACAAAAAGGGTGATATTTCCATTTCTCTGAATTATAGACCGAATTCAATAACACTTACTCTTATTAAAATATTTGAGAAATTAATATTAATGCAACTAACTGAATACCTTAATTCAAATAATCACCCTAACGACTTTCAATTTGGCTTCCGACAAGGAAGATCAGCCTCTGATGCTCTCGTGTGCCTGACTGAAAAAAATATACGAAAACATGGAACGAAAAGATTCATCTGTTATATTCACTGGATTTTACAAAAGCATTTGATTCTATTGATCAATATATTCTTTTAAAGAAAATAAATATGATGAGCATTGAAGGAAACCTACTGCGATGTTTTAGATCTTATCTAACTGGAAGACCTCAATATGTAAAATTATTAGACATTCACTCTTATACGTAGCTAGTAACCACTGTTGTTCCCCAAGGTCTATTTTGGGGCCTTTATTGTTTACCCTTTATACAAATTATTTATTCAACTTGCATGACTCTTTTTCTATCTCTTTTGCGGACGCTATATCGATATTACTAAACGATAAATATTCTGACACACACTCACAAAAAACTATGCTTACTTTAAATAAAATAATGACTGATAAATTCTAATAAACTTTTATTAAACGTACAAAAAACGTAATATCTTATTATCAGCAATAAAATTATAAAGGAAGACTTTAATATTAACATAAATGCAGCGGAATTACAGAGATTCAAATGCAAAAATACTGTGAGTAATTTTTGACGACAAATTAATATTTAAAGAACATATTAATCAACTAGTAAATAAATTAGCGAAATATTACATACTAGTTAAAATAGCCAAATCCATTCCACTATCCAGTATGTTTTTAAAAATATATATTAGGCGCATGTACACTCACAGTTGTATTGCCTAACAACTTATTATTAAGCAAAAAGGCTTCATTCTTTTACTAAGCCCTAGCCTTCTCTATGACCATACTCAACCATTATTCAAAAAAACTTACAATCTTACAGTTTTCCCACTTATTAATCTTTCTCTGTTAAAAGAACACAAAATACAAAACAAAAACGCATGTAATTTCCTAATATCTAGCTTTTGAAACAATCAAATTCGAAGAGATATTAATCTGCGAAATAACTTACATATAAACCTTACATTCTATAGACTAGAAAAAGTCAGACAAGCTGTCTGCTATAAGTCAGCAAAGCTTTTTAATGATCTACAAATAGATATAAAAATGAAAGATCTTTGAAAGACTTTACGCACAAAATAAAAAAGTATTATCCTAACCAGTATTAATATCCTTGTTTTCTTATTATTATTTAATAATTATTACTATTAATATTAAATTACTATTATTTTATTATTTTCATATTTTATTAAGTATTAATATCCTTGTATTTTTATTATTATTATATTATTATTATTTATTAATTATAATTTTATTATTATTATATTATTATTATTATTACTGTTATTATTATTATTATTATTATTATTATTATTATTATTATAACCAGTAACATTACTACTTCTAACATTCCTTCCTTTTTTTGTTCCCTTCCTTTTTATATATGGTTTCAAATTTTAAAATAATTCTTGAGAAAGTGGTAACTCCAAATACAGACATACTGTGTCTAACCAGATGGATAAACCCCAACTAAAACATTGTGTAATCTGTTGCAGCTTCCATTGTTTTCATTATTTTTATAAATATTATCATTACTGGATATTATTAATATTGTATTATTTTTATTATTACTATTATAGCTCTAAAGAATTAAGAATTGTTTGGGCTCAAAGGACGAATTCGTCCCACCCGAAACCCATTTCAGTAGTGTTTGAATACATATAAAGTATACGATTTTGTTTGTATAACTTTGTAACTGGAAAAATGAACAAAGATTAAAGATTTATACTATTATTATTATTGTGAATACTTTTGTAATGCAAGTGATGTTATAGTTTAGCAGCAACACTGTTTCGTATTTATTACTATCACTTGTGTAAATGAAGTTATGCAAGCAGCTTCTTTTATTGTTCTTATTATTATTATTATTATTATTATTATTATTATTATTATTATAATAATAATAATTATATCTTTCAATTATTCAATTATTTCTTTATTGTTATTCTTTTAATATTACTATTGTTATTATCATTATATTATTATAAATATCATTATTATTATTAGGAAATTTTTATTTTATTTTTAAATTGATGCTGTTATTTAAGTTAGTTTTAAAATAAGTACAATAAGTTTTATTATTGTTATTATTACCATTTTAATTATCAGTATTGTTATTTTTATTATATTTATTATTATCATACCATTACTTTAATTATCATTATTATTATTATATTATTACGATTATTACTTGTAAATATTTTCTTCCTCTTCTCATTACTATTATAATTAGTATTATTTTATTTTGATTATTATAATTATTATTATCATTATTATTAATAATATTACCATTATTATTATTAACTCAATTATCAATTTAATATATTATTATTATTATGAATATTAATATTGTTTTTATTACTATTTTATTATCAGTTACTATCATTAAATTAATATTACCAGCGTTCCTGAAATTACATAGCAAGATTGACATACTTTTGTTAGAATTAGTATTGTTAT
>SEYY01011569.1:255000-262500 GCA_009176605.1 Armadillidium nasatum | reverse complement strand
ATTCCCATGCAACACCTAAAAGAACATATTAACATGTACTTTACAAGATATTTTAAGAGCATATTAACATGCAACTATTGAGAGCTGATAGAATATATCCATTAAATATTTGTAAGACCTTTAGCAATGTTCTTAACAGCAAAACCCCTTAGAAATTAACACCTAAGCTCCAGTCAACTCTCCTAAACGAAAGACTACTCCAGTCATTCATAAAAGCTCATTGCCAAGCAAGTCAGTAGTCCATTACCAGGCAAGAATAACAAAACTCATTTACAAGCAAGTTTTATTCTCTCCGCCCTGCTCCTCCCAGCTTTTTTTTGACGTTTGATTTCCGTCTTCCAATGATCATATTTCGTCTAGAATGATGTAAAAATGTATTCTCTTCTAAAGTCCTCACGAAAATATTTCATAAACCATTCTTATTAAACTATTTACCTTATCTTAAATAAGGGATAACTAAATTATTCACAAAACTTTTATACTAATAAATAATAGAATATCATTAAATATAGGTCTAATAATCACCTTTACTGTTTTCCAATAATATCTTTATATAAAAATACAACTTTCATCAAGGTTTCGCCATTGTAATCTATATGATTAAAAAGATATCTTAAGATTAAACTATTTTAATATTCCATTAAACAAAAACTGCGTTCGTAGAACATTCGAGAATTTTGCTACTTGCGCACCTCGCTTCATTTTAAATGAAGCTATGTTTCACTGTTTAAATCCTCTTAATTAATATATTAAATGGAATAGGACATGTAATATAATTAAATATAATATAAAATTTTAAAAAAATAAATATATATAAACTTATATAAAATAAATTAAAGAATTAAAGCCTTTCGTAAAATATCCATTTTCGTATTACCAAAAATATTTCTCTTCGCGTAAAACTAAACAGCTTTACTCCCGATTTCAGTAATTTATTATAAAAAAATACAAACATTAATAATGAAGCTTTGTTTAAAAATAAAAACTACTTATAACGTATTTTATAATATTATTAAGAAAAATATGAAAAAAAACATATAATATAAATTATAATAGAGTGAAAAGCTGTTTTCGTACGATTTGTAAAAATCTTTCCTCCATAATTTTAGAACGCCGAATTAGAACTTAAGCTAAATAAATATTATATAATTTTAAACGAATTATTATTATTTCCTTAAGCCTTTCAATATAATACAAATAATCTATAACTTTCTTAATAATTTATAACTTATCTCCGCTAAATTATGGAATACTGAACTAAACGTGAAATCTTAAAGTTTAATCTGACCTCTTAACTTATAGTTTCTTAATAAAATAAACTAGATATAGTTTTTAAGCTTTTAACTTTATATATATATATATATATATATATATATATATATATATATATATATATATATATATATATATATATATATATATATATATATATATATATATATATATATATATATATAACTAATAAAAATTAATGTTTAAAGATCACGGGGAAAAAACCATTTCTCCTAAGATTTCTCCAAGCAATGAAAAACGATGCCTTTGTTTAAAATATGTTATAAAACGTTTGTTTAAAAAAATTATTTAAAAAAAATTTTTTTTATCGAAATCAAGTTCTGTGATTTCTTACAATTCCTAAATTACAAGAGATGGAGCAAAAATATTTAATATCTGAATTTTACGTGTCATTCAGAACTTTAAAGCCTTTTTAGATCGTTCCTCTATCTGCTACGGTTGAGGAGATAAAGGCCCCCAAAGTTCACAATTTTCTTTTGTATGCTCAGAAAGTATGACAAACCACCTTGGTATGTATGTCGGCCTTTAACTCAAAAACAGCAATATTTAGAAGAACCTGGATAACAAATTTGGAATCAGGGGTCCCAAATCCATATGTGTTTAGAATATCAAGCCGATCTATCTATTGATAAGAAAGTTATAAGAATTTAAAAACTTACACAAACTTTGATCGGAATATTTCAGAAGTTAAAATGGTTTCACAGGCTTTCACCTATTAAAACATAAGAGACTCGACCCATACTCAACTGAAACCGAAATTATCTTTTTGAACTAATTTTTACAGGCGTTTAAGTACCACAAGAGGGTCAACTTCCGTAGGAATTGAGAAAATTTTCTCAATTTTTGCTAATATTTATTTTTTAGCATTTTCATGGAGGTAAGACAATAGAACTTATTTTTGATCGCCTACCTCCTAGAAAATGAGAAAAAAAATTCAACTTTTCGATTTTATGAGCAAGTTTTTTGTAAAATTTTGAAAAACGTTAAGTACATTTTACGAAATATTGAAGTTCATTTTGGAAATGAAAAAGTCATTATAGGGTAAAACCAATCGGGCCACCATTTTTGCCACTTGTTACTTCTCGCTCTCTGCTATGGTTATTGAGATATTAACTAATTAATATATCTTAGGCTTTACTTCTAGCAATCGCGGCAGGAACTTGCCTCTTGAAATGTACTTTTTCAGAGTCTCGGCCTAAAGCAACGGCGCCGAAGAGCTACTTTCTTTGGGAACTTGGTCTCAAAAATTACAATTTTAGAGCTTCGGCCCAGAGCGACGACGCGAGAGAGCGACTTCTTTAGGAACTTGTCTCAAAACTTACTATTTGAGAACCTCGTCCCTAAGAATTTAAAAAAAAAAATTTCTTGAGTGACTTTTTAGCGGAAATTGCCCTTATATATAAGACAACTTGTATTTGATCATATATATATATATATATAATATATATATATATATATATATATATATATATATATATATATATATATATATATATATATATATATATATATATATATATATATGATAATAATAATGATAATAATAAAAATAATAATAATAATCATAATAATGATAATAATAATAGTAAAATTTTGGTAGGCCTATGAGCTTTGACTACTAAAGGCGATATATATATATATATATATATATATATATATATATATATATATATATATATATATATATATATATATATATATATATAATATATATATATATATATATATATATATATATATATATATATATATATAAGGTGAAGTCTAGGGCTTTTCGTCTTATAAACTCTTTTCCTCTTACTAACTCTCTCCAATCTCATTCTTCCCGTCGAATTGTTGCGTCACTCTCTATACTATCACTATTACAACGAATATAGCTCTTCTAAACTTTCACGTCGCATACCTTCTCCATTGAGAAGGTATGCGACACTACTTACACAGTCTCATCCTTTCTCTGTCCAACTCTTCGACCCAGACTTAACCGCTATGCTCAATCTTACATACACTACTGGTAAAGTCTGGAACACATTTCCTTTATCAGTTTCTCCAACTTCCTTTGGCTTGCACACTTTTAAACGCCATGTATCAGGTCACGTCATCCATTAACTTATTCTCCTGCTCTGGTGGAGGTTGGTAGGCCCCCGTCCTTTGCTCTCATCAGAGAAGACAAAATATATATATATATATATATATATATATATATATATATATATATATATATATATATATATATATATATATATATATATATATATATATATATATATATATATATATATATATATATATATATCAGGGTTGGCATTGATTAAACAAATTGATTTAATCAGTTGATTAAATCAATTGATTTTTTTATGAAATCATGATTTTTTTGATTTTTTTTTTTTTTTTTTTTTTTTTTTTTTTTTTTTCACTATAAAATGCTTAACACTTTTCTTACATATGCAACACACCACTGGTTTCTAGAATTACTTTTTCTACATATATTTTATGTTTTATTTCCAGAATTATATCAAGACTTTTTTATGGTTACCATAAATTAAATTTGTTTTTATTTTTTTAAAAATTTTTACATTCATTCATTTTTTTAAAAATATAAAATGAGAAAAGCAGGAAGACAGAAAGAATCAATATGGGCAGAATTTGATGAAACTCCAACAACACAAAAAAACAGGAATAAGAGTGAAGTGCAAAAAATGTGGATTTAAAATGCAGGGATTAGTTCAAAGATTGAAGAACCACAAAGCTTCAAAATGCAAGGGATCTTCACCAACACAGGATGAAAGTCATGAAACTGAAGGTAAGATCCTATTTTTTGTTTAGCCAACAACATTAATCTCATAAAAATATAATTAATATAACAAATAATAATATTTAATAATTTAATCATTTTAATGGACTACTAATTTTTATTGAAAGCGAAAAAGTATTAATGACATGTCATATATAATTAATAATTAATAGGCAATCTTATCCACCCCTTATATAATATAAATACATGTAATGTAAACTATTCTAAGTCTTGGATAACATTGCCAGCATCTTGTACTTGTAATAAATATTTACATTTTAGTTATGTGCAAGATAATGCTATATTGATACAGATCTATATTTCTCATTCTGGCAGAAGAACTTGTTCAACTTGAGATTCAAGAAGCTGCTACTGTCTCAACACTTTCAACATCTGGTAATAAGAACTCAACTTCATTCAATGAGTCGGAAGAGCCCTCATTCATAGACATTTCATTAGGTGGCATGGAAGTGATGGAACATACAGTTTCTCCTTGTGCAACATCAACTCCTAATCTCAAAAACCGAGAAACACCTTGGACTCTGTCTAAAAAACGACAATTGTCCAGAAGTACATCCCCAGCATCTCAAAATACAACAAAATCTCTGAGCTGTTCTGAATCTGATGTAAGTACTTCTTCTGCAACAAAAGTGAGAAAACAGTTACCAATGTCATCTATGGAGTCATTCACAATAAGGACAACACTAAATGATAAGGAACACTTTGACTTCTTGATTGCGCGGTTCATCCATACTTCAAACCTGCCATTCAAAACGGTAGAACATTCTACTTTTTTAGAGATGAAAAGAGCTATACGTCCAGGTTATAAGCCACCTAATAGGAAAGAAATTGCTGAAAATTTATTAGATAAGGTATTTGAAACAGAAATTGAGAAAAGCATAGATATGATGAGAGATCAGGTAGTGTGCATGAGCATTGATGGGTGGAGTAATGTGATGAATGATCCTGTGATATGTGCTACTGTTGCAGTTCAGAAGAGTTCTTCTGGTGGAGTTAACATTTTCCTCGTAAATACTGTAGATACGTCAGGGCACCCTCATACATCAGAATACCTACTTGATGTGGCAAAGGAAAGCATTAAAATAGCAGAAGATAAATTCTTGTGCACTGTTGGTAGTCTTGTGACAGATAATGCCGCTAATGTCAAGAAAATGAGTAAACTGATGGAACATAGAAAAGCGATAATAACGTACGGCTGTTCAGCACATCTCATGAACTTATTGGCTAAAGATCTGGAAATATCAAACATCAAGGAACACATAGTTAAAATCATTAAATATTTCCGCAATAATCACTGTGCATCAGCAGCTTACAAATCAGCAGGTGGTCGAGCCTTAGTCATGCCACAAGATGTGCGCTGGAATACCTTATGTGACTGCTTTGAAAGCTATCTAACCAACTGGCCTGCCTGCATTAATTACAGTATGTGACGGTGAAAAACGAAATGATTGGATAAGGAGGTGGTAAGAAAAGTGATGGATACTAATTTAAAGAGGAATGCTGAAGACATGCTGAAAATCTCAAAGAATATTGCTGTTGCTTTAGACAGATTGCAAAGTGATTTGTGTAATATTGGCGATGCCACAGAAGTTTGGAAAAAGGTTCAAGATTCATTAATAACACAGTTGAAGGGTGACAATCAGCTGAAGAAAAAAATTGAGAAACGTGTTAGAGAAGCCTTAACTTCAGCGCATTATCTGGCATACATGCTTCATCCCTCGTACCAAGGAGAAAAACTATCTGCAGATGAAGAATCTGAGGCAATGGAATGGGCAAATGAAGCATACTCTAATGCCATGCCGGATATAATGAGGTATAAAGCTAGAACACCTCCATTCCTTCCCTACTTGTTTAAGGAAGAAGCACTAAAAGTTGGTCCTTATGTTTGGTGGCTTTCACTGAGGCGTTCCATTTCTCATTCAACGAAAGAACTAGTTACTAGGTTGTTCACCACCACAGCTTCGTCAGCTGGAGTTGAAAGGGTTTTTTTTCTTCTTTTGGGTTGGTTCAATCAAAGTTAAGGAATAGACTTGGGACAGTTAAAGCTGCAAAATTTGTGTTCATTTACAAAAACCTGAATACTAGTGAATAGTAATTACTAATTAATAAAAATAATTGAATTATAATACTTGAGAATCAATCACTGCTTGTTACATTGACTGTTAGTACTTACTACTTAATAGTAATACTAGTGTCACCAGGGTAGATGGCTTAAACCAACTGAAAAAAAACATGTTTTTTTTGGTTTAAAGCAAATTTTTTTATTTTTTTTTTTTTTTTTTTATTATTTTTTATTATATATTATTATATATATATATATATATATATATATATATATATATATATATATATATATATATATATATATATATATATATATATATATATATATATATATATATATATATGATTCGGCCGTCGTCGAGAGTACATGTGCCTAAAAGTAGATGGGAATAGAAAAGCGAGAAGAATCAGAAAGAGGTTTGAAGAGAGAAAAGAAGAGAGAATGTTTATGCATGAAGACAGTACTGAACAAAATTTTTAAAAACTAATAGCTAAAATTTATTTTAAAATTAGAATTTTAGAAAATATTTTTGCATTTATTAAAAAGAAAAAAATAAATAAATAAGTTTCGATAAAATTATATCTCAAAATCTATAGAGGAGCAACAAATCTTTCAATATAATGGACTTTCGGCTTTTAATGAAAAATTAAACCTTAACATTAAGAATTTAAAATTCAAAAACAAGAGTTTAAAAATCGACGACAGGATCGGATCATGTGAAGAGAGAAAAATGCAAGGACGACAGGACTAGCCATCCAGCCTTGTGATTACTCTGTCAACGGCTTGTAACTACTCCAGAACCAGCATTGGAAACCATAGCTCAGAGAACCACAATCTTTTGAAGACCCCTGGGAGAGAGTGTTTCGAGGTTAGTTTGAAAACTATGCTGGTCCTACTGAAAGGGTAAAAACCCTACCTGAGAGTCTGGATAAGACTAATGGAGCGGCATGGAGACCAACGAGCCGAAAAACATGATCTTTTAGAGGGCTCTGGGAGAAATTCTACAAGCAGATGGGGAAAGATGCTGGTTCCACTGACAGGGTGAAAACCCTTCCTGGGAGAGGTATATATATATATATATATATATATATATATATATATATATATATATATATATATATATATATATATATATATATATATATATATATATATATATATATATATAATAATAAACATTGTGTGTATATGTATAAACAGTAAAAACATCATTCTTATGGTTCTAGAGGTTGGGAACCCTCTTAACCAGTATTTCTCCATTCCCACGTACGGTTGCAGGAATAGGAATACTTTCTGCAGCCGACACCACCCTGCACAATGCGGAATATGG
>SEYY01011569.1:220000-252500 GCA_009176605.1 Armadillidium nasatum | reverse complement strand
CTGGGAAGAGAGTTTGTTTGGTTATGGAAACAACGTGATGTTTAAAAGAAGGAACACTGAATAGGTAAATACCAGGAATTTTAAAGACAGAGTATGGTCTGGGAGTGTTTTTGTGCGTGTGTAAGTTGTATGTAGTAAATGAAATGATTGCGTTGGTTTCTAGAAAAAAGTAGAAAAATATATGGAATAGATTTACATTTTTGAGACGTAAACAACTGGTTTCTCATTCCCAATTAATTAATATAAAATTAATCATTTGTCCCAAGGCTGGATATCATGTTGAATGACACATCATATTGAGTGGGATATTAACATAGTTTTACCTTTCTTAGATCGATATTATGTTAAAGGAATAGATACACCCACTGCAATTGAATCATTTATTATGTATTTATGGATTTAAAAATTTAATTTATTAAAATTAAACACATTAAATGCATTTAATTATTCATTTCGTATCAATTTAATTCTCAGTTTACTTTATTAATTTATGCTGATTAAAAATAGTTAATGCTGAAATCAAAACAAAGATATTTTTGTTTTTCATATATATATATATATATATATATATATATATATATATATATATATATATATATATATATATATATATATATATATATATATATATATATATATATATATATATATATATATATATATATATATATATATATAGTGACGAAATTAGCTATCTGCGTTGGGACAGTTGTACATTTTCAGCAATTTTCTAAGGTCTGTGTCACTGAGTTTTTGAGTTTTTCCAATTAAATCCTGATACTTCGGATCCTAGTAATAATAATAATAATAATAATAATAATAATAATAATAATAATAATATAATTAAATAAAATACTTTTTAACAAGAGAATGTGTTAAAGTTTATGAACTCATTTCTTGGTAAATTTACATTTTTAACTTTCTGGATTCCGAAAACGTTTGTCGTTTATTTTACATTCTCCGTTTCCATTTAATTAATAAGTTTTAAATCAGTATTTTTATACTAAATGAGTGAACGATTTACTCACCTTGGTTATAATAGTGGGTTTTTCCACGTCGATAGCGAAATCGTATGGTGCATAATGCATTAAGGACATGTAATCATACTCTTCTCCAAAAGTGCCCACAATATCCGGACCATAACAATCAAAGTTATATTTCTCTTCTGAGATTAATCATCAGAAATTCGAAAAATTAAAATGAAATGAATAAAAAGTATTTCTAATTCGTAAAACTTAATTAAATTCTTAGGGATACTATTCCTACCCCAATACTATTATTACTAAGTTTTTAGGGTACCTTTGTATTAGTCAATGAAATCGTACCAATCAATGAACTAGTATTATCATTTGACTTTTAATTCTAAATAACTTTTCACGCTTTCCTTTATTATCAAAACAGGGCATTATGCATGTGGCAAATTTGTCTGGTGAAGAATTTTAGGTTCTTTCTAAGAATCATAACTAATTATAGGTTATTATTATCCTGTATTCACTTATATATATATATATATATATATATATATATATATATATATATATATATATATATATATATACATGTATAAAATTTTTTTTTCACAATTCAAAACATTTACGAATATGTCACATTTACCTGAATAGCAGTTATGAACTAAAGTATATATTTATTCAAATATATTCATGTTTGTATTTTTTAAAAAGTATTCTTAGTCACAATTGAACAAGTTAATAATCTAAGGTACAGAGTATATACGACAATTTTAAGTATTTAAAATTTCTGCATTTTCTAACTTTTCAAAATTTTTGTATCTGATCTACCAGTCATACGTCAGCTCATCTCTGCTTTTCAGTAAATGATTTAATTAGAAGTTATTTTTTTTTACCTTTTTCAATATTATCCCACATTATTTCAACATAATTATCTCTGTCATGCCTAGCTTGTTCATGGTAAAACCCGAGACAATGATATAGTTCGTGTAGCACAGTTCCGAATTGTTCGATACACACCTGAGGCAAATTAATCTTCTGAAGACCTCCCTTTTTACCGATGTCGCTCCAACAGTCTTTCTCGCTCCTGCAAATGTTTGATAAAAGAATGATTTTATGTCACTGGGAAGAGTTTTGCATAAAAAAAAATTTCAAGAAATTATATGCAAAACGTAATCTAACTTTAAAAACCCTAAAATATTAATTAAATGATTATTAAATATTTCTAGGAATTAAACTCCTTAAGGTATAATAAGACGTATCCCTTTCAATACTCACTCTACAAAGACTACATAGTCTGTTTCGTCAGTTCTTTCAACAAATTGTATACAGTTATCCGTAAGATTGTGGTACGTTTCCATGGCCTTTTAACACAACTTGGTTTGCTGTTTTCGGCTGTAAATAGATAAATAGAAAAACATCTTCAATAATTTAATTTTTGGTTCCGATAATTTTATTAGAAGCCACTAAGATACCTTATATTATTTATATAGACTCGTTTTATTTATTTTATAGTAATTATATGCATTTACAATTTTTTTTTAATGAAATTATATATATATATATATATATATATATATATATATATATATATATATATATATATATATATATATATATATATATATATATATATATATATATATATATATATATATATAACAGAATAAATGAAATAAAACTACGTGTTATATGTTATACAAACCAAAAATGTCTCCAAACATGTATGGAACGATACCATCGGGCCAACTCCTCTCCCAATATGGCAAAAGTTTTTCCGCATTTCCCTTTATGGTGGCTTTTATTTAAGGAAATAAAATTATTATTATGATTAATAGAAAGTATTAAAAATAATGCATAGATTAGTAAATAATTATTCACTCTGCACTTATGTAATAATTTATATTAGGTATTGTAATTATTACTAATATTTCTTTATACAATGAATGGAAAATTTTAATAATTAAATATCTGAAAAATATCCACTCCTCAAATCTCACCATTTCTGCATCTGTGAGGAATTTTAATGTCACCCTGGACCTCTGATCCCCATTCATCCTGATATCCCTTTCTGGGGGCTTTTATTTAAGGAAATAAAATTATTATTATTATGATTAATAGAAAGTATTAAAAATAATGCATAGATTAGTAAAAAATTATTAACTCTGCACTTATGTAATAATTCATATTAGGTATTGTAATTATTACTAATATTTCTTTATACAATGAATGGAAAATTTTAAAAATTAAAAATCTGAAAAATATCCACTCCTCAAATCTCACCATTTCTGCATCTGAGAGGACTTTTAATGTCACCCTGGACCTCTGATCCCAATTCATCCGGATTTCCCTTTCTGGGGGCTTTTAAGTAAAAAAAAAAAAAAACTATTTTTATTATTTTTATAATTATTGTCACTATTATTATTATTAATATAAAGTTTTAAAAATAATATGCAGATTAGATAATAATTACTTTAATATTCTCATAATAGTTATTACATTATTATTATTATTATTATTATTATTATTATTATTATTATTATTATTATTATTATTATTGTTATTATCTGTAAAATAAATGAAGAATTTTTAAAACTAAATATTTAAAAAAAAATAGTAATAATAATCAAATAATAATAATATGATCATATGTATATTTTATAGGGGGAGGACGTAGCGCCGTCCGAAGCGATGCAAGTACCTCCCATTGGGCATAACCCACGGAGTGATAGGATGGGCTAGACTATTCCGTTTCACTCCGTTGCCCTTTGGTTCGTTCCTTTTCGCGTTTCACCTTCTCAGGGGGTTCTCTATCGTACCCCAGCCTCACACTGGAGTGTCTATGCTCCAACTACCTCTCCACCCCATTTCTTCACATGTTCCCACATTTTACATGCACTTACTCTTACATTACCTAAAACAAAACAAAATAAAATGGCGAAACCAACAGCTGCCTCGGAGATGCTTAGAGGGGCGGCATCCAAAGAATGCCCCTCAACCTCCACCCCTCACCCCATCATCACTTGGGAGTTGGCGGCCTCCGATGATGGGGATGGTGCCGCCATGACCCGGCGTCCGGCTTGCCCCGATGCACGGTCTTCTTTTTTCATTAATTTCTGCAACATTCGCGGTCTTTTTTCTAATTTCCCCTTTGTCGAACACCATCTCTCTTCTTCTAAACCTCATCTCTTATTTCTAACCGAAACTCAGGTGCTTGAGTGTGCTGACAGCAAACCTTATTCTGTTACCTCCTACTGTCTCTATCCTCAATTTTCAGCCAAAGGCGGTTGTTGCGCATATGTGCGCAACGATGTTATTTGCTCTCGTGTCTCTGATTTGGAGTCTCATGAATTTTCTACCTTATGGCTTAAGCTCTCTTGCAATTCTACTACTAAATTTATTTGTTCTGTTTATTTATCTCCTAATTCTACTGACTATAAAAAATTCTTCGACTATTTAAACTCCAAAATAGAGCACATTCTATCCTCTTCTCCTTTCTCTGAAATCATCATTTTAGGTGATTTCAATGTTCACCACCGCCAATGGCTTTCATCTAGTTCTCATGATCCAGCCGGTGAACTCGCCTTCAACTTTTCTATCCAGAACAACCTTGAGCAGTTGGTGCAACTCCCTACCCGTATCCCTGACCGTCTTGGTGATGAACCCAACATACTTGATCTTTTCTTAACCTCTCTAATCCTTCTCCTTATACTGTTAAACTCTTTCCTCCTCTGGGTTCATCCGATCACCTTCTTATCTCCGTATCTTGTTCTGTCTCTTCAAGTCTTCCGCAAGAACGGCCCCCGCCTTCGGCGAGGAGACGTTTGTGGCACTTCGGTGCTGCTAACTGGTCAGACTTGCGGTTGTACTTCTCTGATTTCCCATGGAATGATTATTGCTTTCGTGGGAGGGGTCCCTCGGAGTGTGCCGAGCGCATAACCGAGGTGATTCTCTCTGGCATGGAGGCGTACATTCCATATTCTTTCCCTTCTACTAAACCTAACAAACCTTGGTTTAACTCTGCTTGTTCTCGCGCTATCCGCCGCAGGGATGCTGCCTTCAGAGATTACCGTCGTCTTCAAACTCCTGAAACTCATGCTACTTATATTTCATCCCGGAATCGTGCAAAATCTATTCTTCGAGATACCAAAAACTCTTCTTTTCTCCGCCGCAAATGCAATAATCTTTCTGGTTCTTCTTCATCTCGCCCTTTCTGGCATTTCGCAAAAAATGTCAACTCTAACTTTGCTTCTTCCTCTTTCCCTCCTCTAGTCTCTTCTGATGGCACAACTGCCATTTTACCTTCTACTAAAGCTGAACTCTTCGCTCAAACTTTTGCCTCTAATTCTACCTTAGACGATTCCGGAGCTATTCCTCCTCCTTCAACCCCCTCCAACTCATTTATGCCTAAAATTGTAATTTCTTCTAAAGATGTCATTTCTGCTCTCTCTGAGCTTAACACTAAGAAGGCGTATGGTCCTGATGGTATTCCTCCTGCGGTTCTCAAAACTTGTGCTTCCTGAGCTTGCACCCTGCCTTGGTAAACTATTTCGTCTTTGCCTTTCTACTTCGACCTTCCCTTCTTGTTGGAAACGTGCGCTCATTCAACCTGTGCCGAAGAAGGGGGACCCTTCTCAACCCTCTAACTATCGTCCCATTTCTTTAACCTCCGTTCTTTCTAAAGTTTTCGAATCTATCCTTAACAGGAAGATTTGGAAACATCTCAATTCTTCCAATCTTATCTCTGATCGCCAGTATGGCTTTCGTAAAGGACGTTCTACTGGTGATCTTCTTTCCCTACTTTCTGACTCTTGGTCCTCCGCTCTTCGGGGTTTCGGTGAATCTTTCGCTGTGGCGCTAGACATATCGAAAGCTTTCGATAGAGTCTGGCACAAAGCTTTGATTTCCAAACTTCCCTCTTTCGGAATCTATCCTTCTCTCTGTGACCTTCCTATCTAATTTCCTTTCTGGTCGTTCTATAGCAGCTGTTGTAGACGGCCACCGTTCTTCCTATAAATCTATAAATAGTGGTGTTCCTCAAGGATCTGTCCTTTCTCCAACTCTTTTTCTAATTTTCATCAATGATCTTCTCTCTATTACTTCGTCTCCTATACACTCCTATGCCGATGACTCCACCCTTCATTATTCCTTTCAATTTGAAAGACGTCCCTCCCAACAGCAGTTATTAGACGCAAGAAGGATTGCCTTGGAGCAACTGACCTCTGATCTTATCTCGTCATTTCAAATTGGGGCAGAGAAAACATGGTCGTTTTCAATGCCTCAAAAACTCAATTCCTCCATCTTTCTACTCGACACAATCTTCCACACAACTATGACATCTTCTTCGAAAACACTCAACTCAAACCTTCATCTGTTCTCAATATTCTCGGTGTTTTTTTTTTCTCGTGATCTTTCTTGGAAAGATCACATTATTTCTCTCTCTAAACAAGCTTCTAAGAGGTTGGGTGTTCTGTGGCGCCTTCGTAGTTTTTTTACGCCACCCCAGTTGCTCTGTATAGGGGTGTTGTTCGCCCCTGTATGGAGTACGCCTCGCATATCTGGGGTGGGTTCCACACATACAGCTCATCTTGAAAAGGTGGAGTCTAGGGCTTTTCGTCTTATCAACTCTCTCCTGCTCTTACTAACTCTCTCCAATCTCTTTCTTCCCGTCGAATTGTTGCGTCACTCTCTCTATACTATCGCTATTACAACGGACATTGCTCTTCTGAACTCTCACGTCGCATACCTCCTCCACTGAGAAGGGCTCGTGCGACACGTCTTTCTACACAGTCTCATCCTTTCTCTGTCCAACTCTCCGACCCCAGACTTAACCGCTATGCTCAATCTTACATGTACTCTACTGGTAAAGTCTGGAACACACTCCCTTTATCTGTTTTCCCAACTTCCTTTGACTTGCACACTTTTAAACGCCGTGTATCGGGTCACGTCGGCCATTAGCGACCCCGAATCCGATTACTTCCCAACTCCGGTGGATTTTGGTAGGCCTTGGGCCTTTGCCCACCGGAGAAGACATAAAATATATATATATATATATATATATATATATATATATATATATATATATATATATATATATATATATATATATATATACACAAGATCTTTTTCTAACTTCTAATCCTTCTCTTTTACTTTTAAACTCTATCCACCTCTGGAATCCTCCAATCACCTTATCTCTGTATCCTTTTCTATCTTTTCCATCCTCCGGAAGAAAGATTCCCTATTGATAGGAAACGTTTGTTTCATTCTCAGACTTGCGGTTGTACTTCTTTGATTACCCGTGAAATTATTACTACTTCTGTGGGAGGTGATCCTCTCTGCAGTGGAGGTTTACATTCCATATTCTTTCCCTTTAACTAGATCTAACAAACCTTCGTTTAACTTTGCTTGTTATCGTACTATTCGTGGCAGGGATGCTGCCTTCAGAGATCACCGTCGTCTTTAAACTCCGAAAATTCAAGCAACCTAATATTTCGTCCCGGAACCGTGCAAAATCTGTTTTTCCTAAAACCAAAAATTCTTTTCTCCGTAGAAATACAATAATTTTCCTATTTCCACTTCTTCACGCCCTTTCTGCCATTTTCGAAAATATCAACCCTAACTTTGCTTCTTCCTCCTTTCCTCCTATAGTATCTTCTGACAGCACAACTGCTGTCTTACCTTTTTCCAAATCTAAATCTTCGCTAAAACTTTTGTCTTCAATTTAATTTTAAACGATTCCGGAGATATTCCTCCTCTTCAGCCTCCTCTAACTTATTTAAGTCTAAAATTGTAATTTCTTCTAAAGACGTCAATACTAGTATGGCTTAGTAAAAAAAAAAAAAAACGCTCTACTCAATTTTTTCCCCTTTTATCCGACTCTTGGTCCTCCTCTCTTCAGTATCTGGGTGAATCTTTGTTGTTGCGTTAGATATATCTAAAACCTTCGATAGAGACTGGCACAAAACTTTCATTTCTAAACTTCCCTATTTTTACATTGGTCTTCTCTCTGATTTTCTTTTTTCCCGGTCGTTATATAGCAGTTACCATAGAAGGCCTTTCATCTTTTGAATCTCTTAATAGTGATGTTCCTCAGGGTTCTGTCCTATCCTTAACACTTTTTCTACTTTTCATTAATGACCCTCTATCTGTTATTTTATCTTATCCACTCCTATGTCGATGACACTATCCTTCATTACTCCTTTCAATTTGAAAGGCACTCCTCCCAGCAGCATTAATTGACACAAGGAGAGTAACTTTGGAGCAACTAACTTCTGATCTTCATCGTATATCAAATACAAAACTTCAATGCCTCGAAAACTCAGTTCCTCTATTTCTCTATTCGACTCAACCTTCCACACAACTATGATATCTTCGAAAACACAACTCAAACCTTCATCTGTCTTTAAAATTATCAGTGTTTCTTTTTCTCGTGATCTTTCTTACTTCTCATTCTAAACAACCTTCTAAGGGGTTGGGTGTTTCGAGGGGACAGTTGCGTGCTCTGTGTTGGGGCATTGTTCGCTCCTGTATGGAGCACGTCTCACATCTGAAGTGGTGTCACTCATGCAGCTTTTCTTGAAAAGATGGAATTTAAAGTTTTTCGGCTTGTCAACTCTCTCGGTTTCACTAATATCACTCTCTATACAATCGATATTTCAACGGACTTTGCTCTTCCGAGGTATACCTTCTTAAATGAGAAGGCCTTGTGCGACACGCCTTTCTTCAGAGTCTTATCTTTTCTCTGTCTAACTCTCTGAACCTAGGCTTAAGCGCAATGCTCAATCTTACATGTACTTTACTAGTAAAGTCTGAAACACACTCCCTTTATTTGTTTTCCAACATTCTTTGACTTACACACTTTCAAATGCAGTCCGTGTATATGGATATACCAGCCTTTAACGACCAGGTTCAGTTAAATATCTAATTTTGGTGGAAACTGGTTGATTTCCACCTTTGGCCCACTAGAGGGATATATATATATATATATATATATATATATATATATATATATATATATATATATATATATATATATATATATATATATATATATATATATATATATATATATATATATATATATATATATCCAGGAGACGAAGGAACATATAATTTACCTGGAATTTAAAATAAAACTTACCCGATATTATCAAATGTAATTGGGATAAAAAAATGATGTAAAGTCCCAGCCATTTTTGGATTGTTCCAGTTTGCATCTTCACAAAATTTTTGTATTTGGGAATGTCTTTATTGTCTTTTTTTTTTTTTTTTTTTTAAAGGGTATTTTTTTTTTTTTTTTAATTAAATTAATTAATCATTAATAATAATAATAATAATAATAATAATAATAATAATAATAATAAATACATTATTATTATTATTTATTTAATGTTATGAACAAAAATATTAGTTTAAAAGTAATAAAATATAAAAATTAAACAAAATATATTTTGAAATCTTTGTTAAAAATATCTTAACAAACCGTTAAATGTTGCACCCTTATTTCATTATATCTAATGGTGAAAAAGAACTGGTGAAGCTGCTTATTTATACATAACATTTCTTTTATTCGATGAAAATTTACTTGCAATATTAATAACAAATGACCCTGAACTTCAAACTTTTTATTCAGTAGGAGTTCAATACATCATCTGTATTGCATAATCAAACTATAAATAAAGCTTACGGAACTGATTCTGACTGACATTTTCTGCGCAAAATAATTCTTACTATAAATGAAATAAATAAATGGTTTTATATATATTTAACATTTTATTTATTTTGTATTCCTTTTGAAATTGAAATTTTTTCGATGTTTCATTATATTGTTTTAAGATATTTATTAAGTTGGTAATTTGTTTAATTCTAAAATTACTTGCTATATTCTCTGGTGTGAGAGCTTTTGGATTAATACAGTTCTTTAGTTACTACGTTACAACCTCTTTTAGACTGCAGACACCAATCATACTTACCAACGACAACGTCTGTTCTCTAATTGTAAATGCAATTTTCTCAAAATTCAGTTGGTTTTTACGTTCTCCTTCGCAATAAATTTTATTATACACAGTTGTTCCATATAAATAAGCTCATTATATATTACATCATTAAGCTCAACGTCTGTTTTTTAACTGTAAATGCAATTTATTCAAAATTCAGTTGGTTTCATGTTCTCCTTCAAAAGCAATTTTATTATACACAGTTGTTCCAAATAAACAAGCTCATTCATATATATATATATATATATATATATATATATATATATATATATATATATATATATATATATATATATATATATATATATATATATATATATATATATATATATATATATATATATCAGGGTAGAAAAAAACATGGTTTTTTTAAAAAAAATTTTTTTTTTTTTTTTTTTTTTAAAAAAAACAATAAAAAAAAAAAAAAACCAGGTTTTTTTGGTTTATTTGTTTTTTTATTACAATAATGAATCAATAGGTGAAATGACTAATGAATAATGAAAAATGCAATATATTTTTTAATATAGAACAGTAACAAAATGATTGAAATGAAGCAAAAAATAAATTTGAACTTCTAAAAAATAATGTAAATTAGTAGACTTATATATATATATATATATATATATATATATATATATATATATATATATATATATATATATATATATATATATATATATATATATATATATATATATATATATATATATATATATATATATATTCAGAATTTTCTGAAAATATCATATATATATATATATATATATATATATATATATATATATATATATATATATATATATATATATATATATATATATATATATATATATATATATATATATATATATATATATATATATATATATATAATAAAGTTCACATCTCACGGGCATTGCCCTATTCGAGGAGAGGAACTTTTGTAGGTAGTATATACCTAGGATCCCCAAGTGGGATCGAACCGGCGCCCTCAAGTACGTGAGTCAATCACCCTACTGTTTAAGCCACGTATATATATATATATATATATATATATATATATATATATATATATATATATATATATATATATATATATATATATATATATATATATATATATATATATATATATATATATATATATATATATTTATATAGCTTGTATATAAATTCATTAACAAAAAATAAAAAATTTGGTTTAAACCAAAAAACCATGGTTTTTTTTCAGTTGGTTTAAACCAAAAAAAAAACAATTGGTTTAAACCATCTGGTTAAAACCATGCAACCCTGATATATATATATATATATATATATATATATATATATATATATATATATATATATATATATATATATATATATATATATATATATATATATATATATATATATATATATATATATACGTGTGCATGGCAAACTCCACATTAATTATCTACATTATATATATATTATTTATTTTCAATTTGTATTTATTTTTATAAAAGTAGCCATTCTGGGAAACTGATGAATCGGGACCAAATTTCAAAGAACGATACAGAAATCTAATTTGAAGCAGAAATAGTCTGAGAAATCCGAATGCGATGTGGCCTCATGACATCATTCCATACAAATTTGGAAAAAATTACGGTTTGTACAACATATAACTCGTGTAATTTTCCTATATGTAATTTTATAATGATACTAGCTTATTTTATCGAGTTTCTTTGCAGAATATTTTAACAGTTAACTTGGTTGTTTTGTTAAGGATTGAAGTAAGTGATTTAGCAAATAAGAAGCTGACCGTTATTATTATTATTATTATTATTATTATTATTATTATTATTATTATTATTATTATTATTATTATTAATTATTATTTATTTATTGTTATTTCTTATCGGGTTTTATGAGTCATTTCTACTTCTAATATAAATATATATTTTTTTTCTTCTGTTGAATACCCCAACTCTAGTGTTAATTAAGAATTAAATTTTTATAATTATTAATCATTTTTTTTATCACCATTATTATTATTACTATTTTTATTTTCATTTTTTTTATTATTATTATTACTATTATTAATATAATTATGGACCGACTGGGCCCCGTCCCGGCAAACCCCGCCCATTTTTACCAACCCCGGCCCTAGCAAAAAATGAGGAAAAACCGGGGTTTGAGTGCCGGGGTTAAAATGGCAAATTATACTTAAAGGAAGTCCAATTTCAAAAACTTTTAATTTTCAGCCGATTGTCCTGAAATTTTCAGTGTATATAGCTTTTATCTCGGTGAAAAAAGTCAATTTCTAGCGTTTTTCTGAGTCTATAACGATTAAATTTTTTTTTTTTTTTTGAAATTTGACCCTTTTTCAAATGAATGGTGATGTCAAACTGCTTTTCAGAATGATCTTAAATTTGGACTGTATATTCAGAATTCTATGGGCTACAAAAGGTTCTAACAAGACATTTGTTCCCAAAGTTATAGAAAAAATATTATAAGCAAAAAATTAACCAACTATCGAATTTTTTAAAAATTCATCTTTTCTGACTACAACTTATAACATCTCTTATTTTTGGTCGGTGAATAGAGTAGGAATAGGGCTACAAACTCCTCTCTATACATTATTCCATGCGATTCGTTGGTTTCAAGATAAAGCCTCAGAAAAGGTCCATTTTGACAAAATTTCAAAAATTCCCAAAGTTTGAGAGGTTATATCTCGCTTCAGACAAATAGCACTTAATAATGCACTAAATAAAATTGGTAGCCCTGTCCCTCCTCTAAACAATATTCAAAAATAAAAATTAGTATATAGCGTTTTTTTTTTTTAAATAATTTTTTTCTCCGGAAGGGTACGACTTTTGGAATTTTTTTTCATTTTTTTTTTTTTTTTTTTTACAGAACGCCACAACTCACGGGCAGAGCCCTTTTCAAGGAGGGGGCACATACACATAGAGAGAACTCGTTTAAACACACACCTAACGCACAGCCCTCAGGTGGGCGCAGACGGAAGCCTTGAAGAGTGGAAGGTTAAATACAGAAGGAAAAATAGATGAAGGTAGAGAGTTCCACAGAATAGAGGTGGCTGGAAAGAAAGAGGTACCACAACGGGCTAGCCTGGGATTTCCTACGTCCACACAAAATTGGTGCGAAAGCAGGGCACCCCTTGTGCAACGAGGGCGACGCAACGGTGGAGGAATGCGAGAGGCTAATTCCCTCGAGCACCTGCCATTGTAGTACCTATAGAAAAGAGATAGCGCGCCAACGTCACGTCGCAGAGACAGAGGGTCAAGAGAGTTTGAAAGTAGGGGACAGTTAATTAATCTTTTAGCTTTTGACTCAACCCTATCCAGAAGAGAGGAGGAGCCGGAGCCCCCCCAAATGTGAGAACAGTACTCCATACAAGGGCGAATAAGACCCTTATATATTTGGAGTAACTGCTCAGAAGAAAAAAATTCTCGCAATCTGAACAGAACTCCCAGCTTCTTAGAGGCCGCTTTAGCAACCATTGTGATATGTGGTTTCCAAGATAGTTTGTTGTTTATGTTTAGACCAAGAATGTTAATGTTATTTACAGGTGAGACGGGAGAGCCATCGAAGAGGATAGGAAAGTTAGGAGGTGTTTTTGAGAGGGAGATGTGAAGAAGTTGAGTTTTTAAAGAGTTGAATTTCACAAGGTTGCTATGACCCCACCGGGAAATCCCATCCAGATCGGCAAGAATAGAATCGGAAAGTTGAAGACGAGAAGCAACTCTAGAAGCAAAAGAGGGAGCAGATTTGAAATGAGTAGAAGAATGTAGAGTTGAGTCATCAGCATAAGAGTGAACAGAGTTAGAAGTGCAGTTGAGAAGATCGTTAATGAAAAGTAAGAATAAAGTTGGAGATAAAACAGAACCCTGAGGAACACCACAGTTGACAGAAAAGGAGGAAGAGGTCGCTCCATCTACAACTGCCGAAATGGAACGATCTGAGAGAAAACTAGACAAGAGTAAGCAAAGAGAAGGAGGAAACCCAAAGGAAGGGAGCTTGGAGAGCAGCGACGCATGCCATACCCGGTCAAAAGCCTTGGATATGTCAAGCGCCACCACACAAGACTCCCCGAAAGTCCCTAAGGGCAGAAGACCATAGATCAGTAAGATAGGAAAGTATGTCACCAGTTGACCTCGAGCGTCGAAAGCCATACTGGTGATCAGAGAGAAGAGAATGAGATTCCAAATGATCCAGGAAATGAGAGTTGAGAAGAGTTTCAAAAATTTTAGATAGAACACAAGGTGAGAGCTATAGGTCGATAGTTAGAAGGGTCAGAGCGACTACCTTTTTTCGGGATCGGCTGAACAAATGCACGCTTCCAGCATTGAGGAAAAGTATTAGTATTAAGGCATAGAGAGTAGAGTTGAACGAGGACAGGCGCTAACTCGGAAGCACACTCCCTCAGAACACGAGGGGGAATGCCATCCGGGCCACTGGCCTTCCTGACGTTCATAGATTTCAGGATCCCATGCACCCGATCATGAGTAATTACAGGTAGAGACATGGGATTCCTGAGAGGAGAAGGAGTAGGAGGAGGGATGCCAGAATCGAGCAGGGTGGAATTAGATGAAAAAAGGAGGCCGAAGAGATTAGCCTTTTCAGAAGGAGTATTAGCTACAGAAAACATCAGAGCGAATAAGAGGAGGAAAGGCAGATTTACAGAAGTTGTTAGAGATATTTTTGACAAGAGGCCAGAAATTTTTATCAGTAGGAGAGCCATGGAGGTCAGCGCACTTCCTTTTTATGAAAGTACGCTTAGTCCGTCGAAGAACATCCCTGCAACGATTCCGAGCTGAATGAAAATTAGCAAGAGTGATAGGAGAAGGAGAGTTTTTCCATTCACGATAAGCACAGTCTCTCTCACGAAGGGCAAGAGAACAGTTGTCATCGAACCATGGATTTTGAGGAGAAAAAGATTTAGTTGAAGATGGAATGAATCTGCCCATCCCGTCAAGGATTACGGCCCCCTACCTTTTCAGCAGAGACAGAAGCGTCCCCCGAGACAAAGCAAGATTCACTCCAATGATAGTTAGCAAAGAAGCGGCGCATTGCCCCCCAATTAGCCCGATTAAAGTGCCAGAAAGTACGTTTAGGGCATGGTGGAGCTGTTGGAGAGAAAGCATTATAACTAAGAGCTATAAGATTATGGTCAGAGTTACCAATAGGAGGGAAAATGGTGTATTTATAACTAGAAGGAGTAGTGGTGAAGCATAAATCAAGTGTATTCAAGAATTGGTTAGGACGATCTGGAATGTGTGTGGGTTCCCTAATCAACTGCTCCAGATCGTTAAGAATGCTGAATGATTTGGCCTCCCTCCCACCTGTATCAGTATGAGAGGAGCCCAACCATTCAGTGTGGTGTACGTTGAAATCCCCTAAATAGAGGACTTCAGCATTTGGATGAGAAGAAGTGACAGTCTCGTGAGTAGTAGTAAGATATTGAAAAAAAAAAAACAGGAAAATCTGTTCCATTAGGGGAGCAGTAGCAGAAACACAAGATAATTGTAGTAGTAGGAAGACAGATTTTAAGCCATAAAACATCGAAATTAGGAGATTCTAGATTTACGAGACGTGTCACAGGAGTGTTAATGTTAATATAGGCACATACTCCACCATTTAGACGGAAATTGTGAAAAAAGTTGTAGTTAGAGACATTAAGATTGCTAGAGAATGAATTGCTTAACACTTTTTTTTTCTAGACGTGATTTCAAAAATCTGTTCCCACTAATGCAAAAAATTGGGGCTAATATTATTCAGTTAAATTTTCAGCTCATGTGGACCAGTGGTTTGACCCTGCTATTCATTTTTTTATTTATTTTAGATGCCACCAAAGGTTGAAAATTTTTTACTTGGGGCACACTGAGGTTCTCTTCTAATTTTCTGGCTGCAGATGTTACATTTAACTTTCGATCCTATCTTGAAACATTGTAAAGTACTCTCATTACTGCTGAAGCCGATCTTTTAGCCATATTGACTGAAAGTATAAACAAAATAATTTTGAAATAATGTAGTTAAATGATACAATGATAAAATAGCATTGATATGTATAAATACATATTATATTGATATTTTATATCTTACATTTTTTCAAACTTTACCTTAGGATCTTACCTAGGTAAACCTGTTGAATCACTATTGAGAATCAGAATAAAAAAATTCAGAAATTCTTGTACTCTTTTTAAAACTTTTATTATGCAAAATCTGTAATTTTCTGAAAAATATTCGGAAAAAATGCATATAATCATTAATTTAAAAGAATGTTGACTATTCTACTCCTTCCTTATAAATAAATAAAACCTAAATTAATTTATATCTAATTTTCTTAACCTAAAATTTCAGTGCTTTTGACCTCTTTACAAATTTTAGGCAACCACTGCCCTGGCTAAATTCCATCCCCGGTCAGTCCCTAATGATAATTAATATTTTTATTTATTATTACTATTGCTATTGTTGATATTAATATTTCAGTAATGTATTAATACATATAAAGTATACGAGTTTTGTTTTTACAACTTTGTAACTCAAATAATGAATAAAGATTATTTATTATTATTATTATTTTATTATTATTATTATTATTATTATTATTATTATTACCATAAACTTTATTATTATTGTTCTTTCTGTGATTATTTCCATTATTATTATTATTAGTAATATTATTGATTTTTTATAACTTATTATTATTACCTTACTACTATATTTATTAATCGTATCAGTTAGTATAACTATTGCCACTATTATTATTTTAGCACTAGTAACTTGTTTCCTTTAACTGTGCATTGTGGGGAACTCTTATTAAACATTTTATTATCTTTTACTTCTGTTTTAATTTTTGAAATAATCGTTGAAAGTATTTGTGCGGTATTTTACTACTCTTATTCTAGATATTTTTTAATATTATTTTTATTACTGGTGACATTACTGTTATCTCAATATTATTATTATTATTATTATTATTATTATTATTATTATTATTATTATTATTATTATTATTATTATTATTATTCAATTATTAGTTTTAGTATTAATTATTATTAATTATATTTTTTTTTTTTTTTTTTTTTTTTTTTTTTTTTTTTTTTTTATTTTTTTATTATTATTACTATATTTTTATGGATTCCGACAAAAATTGGGACGATACCCTGATAAACGACTCCATAATTACGTCGAAATATATTTATATAGACTCCCTTTAAAATAATAGCCCAGATGACGTTAATTATTTTTCATTATATCATCAAAATGCAAGAAGCCTTAATAAACATTATAACGAATTCCTAAACTATATAAATGATTATAATAAAAACGTGTATTCCTTACCAGGATTTAATTGAATTCCCATTGTGAGGGCAAACAATCGGGAGGGAGAGGGGTCTCTATAATTGTAAGAAACAATATTTGTGGACTTGATAAAATAATATACTTATTGATAAATGACAATATAGAAGCCCTGGTGGCGTGCATCGAAAATAAGAACTCAAAAATTACAGTTGTGGGTTATATAGGCCCCCAAATGCGTCAAAAATAGAATTCACAAATTCCCTGGAATCCATAATTCAAACACACTTGCGTAACACAAAAATGATAATTGCCGGTGATTTCAACATTGATCTATGTAATCAGAGCTCCTCTCAGGCAACAACTCACTTTCCAACGCAATGATTCAAACGGTCTTATCAATTATATAACAATACCTACTCGCCCTAATAACATGAGGACGGAAACCCTTACTTTACTGGATCACGTATGGGGTAATTTAGACTGCGATATCAAACTCCTTTGTAATTAAGACAGACATTTCTGACCATTATCCCTGTCTTGTAAAATTTAATGTTAATAAAACTAGTACCTTACTACCGTTAAATATAGAATAGATAACGAGAACTGCAGGAGAGCGTTTGTGGATAAAGTAAACAATATTGATTTTTCATTCATACAGAATAAACAAGTTAACATTGATTCTAAATTCAACCTGCAACGATTCCTTCCCAATAAAAACTAAACAATTAAGACCAAAAAGAATCCAAAATCCATGGATGACACCAGGTTAAAAAATCGACAAATCAGAAACATAAACTTTACCGCAATTGTAAAGAAGGAATTATATCTTTCAATTATATATTAATTTTGATAATAAAAATTATCCTAAAGAAAGCGAAAAAAACATACTACGTTAATAAATTTAATGACGTCCTTAGTTAACGATTCTAAAAAACATGGGGTCTCATTAACAGCTTAACCAGCAAATATAGATCAGGATTCAATAATATAAAAGAACTAAATATAAATGACAAAATAATAAACAAACAAAAGGAAATTACCGACGAGCTTAATAATCACTTCGTAAACATTGGTAAACAAAACGTGGTTAACAGGCTTCCCAACCAAACTGCATTCGAAACCTATTTGAGACATTGCGGTTCGCTCTTTTCCTTTAAGAATATCTTGGACCTAGAAGTAAAAACGGTAATTACTGGTCTAGAAAATAAAACATGTGACATTCATTCTTATAATATCCAATAATATCCCCAAACTCATTGCAGACATAATTTCTTTCCCCATTAAAAGACATTTTTAGTACTTCTTTTCACACGGAGTATATTCCCAAAGTGTGTCAAAACTCAAGAATCACAAAAAGGGTGATATTTCCATTTCTCTGAATTATAGACCGAATTCAATAACACTTACTCTTATTAAAATATTTGAGAAATTAATATTAATGCAACTAACTGAATACCATAATTCAAATAATCACCCTAACGACTTTCAATTTGGTCTTCCGACAAGGAAGATCATCCTCTGATGCTCTCGTGTGTCTGATAAATTCTAATAAACTTTTATTAAACGTACAAAAAACGTCATGTTATTATCAGCAATAAAATTATAAAGGAAGACTTTAATATTAACATAAATGCAGCGGAATTACAGAGATTCAAATGCAAAAATACTGTGAGTAATTTTTGACGACATATTAATATTTAAAGAACATATTAATCAACTAGTAAATAAATTAGCGAAATATTACATACTAGTTAAAATAGCCAAATCCATTCCACTATCCAGTATGTTTTTAAAAATATATATTAGGCGCATGTACACTCACAGTTGTATTGCCTAACAACTTATTATTAAGCAAAAAGGCTTCATTCTTTTACTAAGCCCTAGCCTTCTCTATGACCATACTCAACCATTATTCAAAAAAACTTACAATCTTACAGTTTTCCCACTTATTAATCTTTCTCTGTTAAAAGAATACAAAACAAAAACGCATGTAATTTCCTAATATCTAGCTTTTGAAACAATCAAATTCGAAGAGATATTAATCTGCGAAATAACTTACATATAAACCTTACATTCTATAGACTAGAAAAAGTCAGACAAGCTGTCTGCTATAAGTCAGCAAAGCTTTTTAATGATCTACAAATAGATATAAAAATGAAAGATCTTTGAAAGACTTTACGCACAAAATAAAAAAGTATTATCTTAACCAGTATTAATATCCTTGTTTTCTTATTATTATTTAATAATTATTACTATTAATATTAAATTACTATTATTTTATTATTTTCATATTTTATTAAGTATTAATATCCTTGTATTTCTTGTTATTATTAATTATAGTTATTATTATTATTACTATTAATTATAATTTTATTATTATTATTATTATTATTATTATTACTGTTATTATTTATTATTATTATTATTATTATTATTATTATTATTACAACCAGTAACATTACTACTTCTAACATTCCTTCCTTTTTTTGTTCCCTTCCTTTTTATATATGGTTTCAAATTTTAAAATAATTCTTGAGAAAGTGGTAACTCCAAATACAGACATACTGTGTCTAACCAGATGGATAAACCCCAACTAAAACATTGTGTTTATTACCTTGGGCTATTTATTATCCTGTTTAAAGCAACATATTTTTACTGTCATTAAGTTGTAATCTGATGCAGGTTCCATTGTTTTCATTATTTTTATAAATATTATCATTACTGGATATTATTAATATTGTATTATTATTATTATTACTATTATAGCTCTAAAGAATTAAGAATTGTTTGGGCTCAAAGGACGAATTCGTCCCACCCGAAACCCATTTCAGTAGTGTTTGAATACATATAAAGTATACGATTTTGTTTGTATAACTTTGTAACTGGAAAAATGAACAAAGATTAAAGATTATTACTATTATTATTATTGTGAATACTTTTGTAATGCAAGTGATGTTATAGTTTAGCAGCAACACTGTTTCGTATTTATTACTATCACTTGTGTAAATGATACTAGTTTTTATGCAGCAGCTTACTATTATTATTATTATTTTTGTTATTGTTATTATTATTATTATTATTATTGCTATTATTATTATTATATTATTATTAATAAATAATAATTATATCTTTCGATTATTCAATTATTTCTTTATTGTTATTCTTTTAATATTACTATTGTTATTATCATTTATTATTATAAATATCATTATTATTATAGGAAATTTTTATTTTATTTTTAAAAAAAAAAAAAAAAAAAAAAAAAAAAAAAAAAAAAAACAATATTATTTATTATATTATTATTATTATTATTATTATTATTATTATTATTATTAATAATAATAATTATATCTTTCAATTATTCAATTATTTCTTTATTGTTATTCTTTTAATATTACTATTGTTATTATCATTATATTATTATAAATATCATTATTATTATTAGGAAATTTTTATTTTATTTTTAAATTGATGCTGTTATTTAAGTTAGTTTTAAAATAAGTACAATAAGTTTTATTATTGTTATTATTACCATTTTAATTATCAGTATTGTTATTTTTATTATATTTATTATTATCATACCATTACTTTAATTATCATTATTATTATTATATTATTACGATTATTACTTGTAAATATTTTCTTCCTCTTCTCATTACTATTATAATTAGTATTATTTTATTTTGATTATATAATTATTAATATTATCATTATTATTAATAATATTACCATTATTATTATTAACTCAACTATCAATTTAATATATTATTATATTATTATTAATATTAATATTGTTTTTATTACTATTTTATTATCAGTTACTATCATTAAATTAATATTACCAGCGTTCCTGAAATTACATAGCAAGATTGACATACTTTTGTTAGAATTAGTATTGTTATTACAATTATCATTATTATAAATTAAATAATAAATTTGTATTTTAACTAGCAATATTCATTTGTTATATTATTAGCATCATATAATGTATTTACTTACGAATAAAAAAATAAAAAATTTATCTACTTATTAAACTGTGAGACTCAATGGAAACCAATGTGTATCACCTTAGTAGCCCCTTTTCAGAAAACTTTACAGTCACTTTTTTCATTATTATTGTTATTATTATTATTATTATATTACTTTTATTATAAGTTTGTTAATATTATTATTATTATTATTATTACTTTTATTATAAGTTTTGTTAATATATTATTATTATTATTATTATAATAAATTTTTTTTTTTTTTTTTTTTTTTTTTTTTTTTTTTTTTTTTTTATAAAGAATTTGCATTTAATTATTATTAGTATTATTATTATTATTTGTTTTATTAATATTTTAATATAGTATTATAATCTTATTATTTTTTCAAATATATTTACTATTATTTTTGTTATTAAATTTGCTGTTTTTTATTTTATTTTTTCTCTGTATATATATATATATATAATATATATATATATATATATATATATAATATATATATTATATATATATATATATATATATATATATATATATATATATATATATATAGTTGTAATCAATTATAAATATTAAAAATATCATTTGTCCCAAGGTTGCTCGGGTATTTACTGTTGAGTGGGATATCATGCTGAATCATAGTGACTGAGACATCATCTTTAATGGGACATCATGTTGAATGGAACATTGTTAAATAGGACATTATGTTGAATGGGACATCATATTGATGGGAAATTATCGTAGTTTCACTTTTCAATGATCGATATTATGGTAAAGGAATAGAGAGATACATTCACTACAATTGAATCATTTATTACGTATTAAAAAATTTAATTTATTAATTGGAAAATTTTATTAATTCAATTATCAGTTTACTTTATTAATTTAAACTGATTAAAATAATGCCAAAGACAAAACAAAGATTTTTTTTCTCGTAATATATATATATATATATATATATATATATATATATATATATATATATATATATATATATATATATATATATATATATATATATATATATATATATATTAGTGACGAAATTAGCTATCTGCGTTGGGACAGTTGTACATTTTCAGCAATTTTTTGAGGTCTATATCACTGAGTCCCACCCTTTGTCCGATGACATTCTGATAATCCGGATCCTGATAATAATGATAAAATAATAATAATTAAATAAAAATTTTTTTAACAAGAAGAGAATGGGAAAAGTTTATGAACCCATTTCTTGGTAAATTTACATTTTTAACTTTCTGGATTCCGAAAACGTTTATCGTTTATTTTACATTCTCCGTTTCCATTTAATTAAGTTTTAAATCAGTATTTTTATACTAAATGAGTGAACAATTTACTCACCTTGGTTATAATAGTGTATTTGTCGTAGTTGATAGCGAAAGCGTATGGTGAATAATGCATTATGGACATGTAATCATACTCTTCTCCAAAAGTGTCCAGAAGGTTCGTCCCATAAGACTTAAAGTTATTTTCGCTCTCTGAAATAAAGCATCAGAAATAAGATAAATTAAAAAAAATGAATAAAATATTTCTAATTCGTAAAACTTAATTAAATTCTTAGGGATACTATTCCTACCCCAATACTATTATTACTAAGTAGGGTACCTTTCGTATTAGTCAATGAAATAGTATTATCATATGACTTTTAATTCTAAATAACTTTTCACGCTTTCCTTTATTATCAAAACGGCATTATACATTGGGGCAAATCGGTCCAGTGAAGAATTTTATGTTCTTTCTAAGAATCATAACTAATTATAGGTTGTTATAATCCAGTATTCACATACATATATATATATAAAAAAATTCACAATTCGAAACATTTACGAATACGTCACATTCACCTGAACAGCAGAGTTATAAACTAATGTATATATGTATTCGTATATATTCATGTTTATATTTTTAAAGAGTAGTCTTAGTCACAATTGAACAAGTTAGTAATCTAAGGTACAGAGTATATAAGACAATTTTAATTATATTTTAAAATTTCTGCATTTTCTAACTTTTCAAAATTTTGTATCTGATCTACCAGTCGTATGTCAACCTGTCTCTGCTTTTCAGTAAATGATTTAGTTAGAAGTGATTTTTTTTACCAATTCTAATATTATCCCACACTATTTCAACATAATCATCTCTGTCAGGCCTAGATTGTTCATGGTAAAACCCGAGACAATGGTATATTTCGTGTAGCACAGATCCGAAATTATCGATACACCACTGAGGGTAATTAATCTCCTGACGACCTCCAGATTTACCCAATCTGCTCCAACAGCCTTCTGCTTTTCTGCAAATATTTGAAAAAAAAGAATGATTTTCTGTCACTGGGAAGCGTTCTACATAAAGAAATAAAGAAATTATGTGCAAAAGGTAATCTAACTTTAAAAACCCAAAAATATTAATTGAATGATTATTCAATATTTCGAGGAATTAAATCCTTAAGGTATAAAAAGACGTATCACTTTCAATACTCACTCTACAAAGACTACATAGTCTGTTTCGTCAGTTCTTTCAACAAATTGTATACAGTTATTTGTAAGATTGCGGTACGTTTCCATGGCTTTTAACACAACTGGTTTCTTGTTTTCGGCTGTAAATAGAGAAAAAGAAAATCATCTTAATTTATGATTCCGATAATGTTATTAGAAGCCACTAAGATACCTTATATTATTTATAGAGTTTTATTTACTTTATAGTAATTATATGCATTTACATTTTTTTAAAAATGAAATCATATATATATATATATATATATATATATATATATATATATATATATATATATATATATATATATATATATATATATATATATATATATATATATATATATATATATATTAATAACCAGAATATTATATGAAATAAAATTACGTATATTATGTTATACAAACCAAAAATGTCTCCAAACTTGTATGGAACGATGCCATTGGGCCACCTCGAATCCTGAGGTCTATAACCATTTCTGCCATTACGAGGAAGTTTAATGTCACCCTGGAACTCTGATCCCCATTCATCCGGATTTCCCTTTCTGGGGGCTTTTATTTAAGGAAATAAATTTATTATTATGATTAATATAAAGTATTAAAAATAATATGTAGATTAGTAATTATTCACTCTGCACTTTTATAATAATTTATATTAAGTATTGTAATTATTACTAATATTTCTTTATACAATGAATGGAAAATTTTTAAAAATTAAAATATTGAAAAATAATAATACTAATAATAATTTAAATAATATATTATATATAATATATTATATATAATATATATATTATATATATATATATATATATATATATATATATATATATATATATATATATATATTTCTAAAACTTTTTCTAACCTCTAATCCTTCTCTTATACTATTAAACTCTACCCACTTCTGGATTCCTCCAATCACCTTATCTCTGTATCCTCTTCTATCTTTTCCATCCTCCGGAACAAAGTTTCTGTATTGAGAGGAAACGTTTGTTTCATTTCCACACTTGCGTTGTACTTCTTTGATTTCCCGTGGAATTATAATTACTTCCGAGGGAGGTGATTTTCTCTGCAATGAAGGTTTACATTCCATATTCTTTCCCTTAAACTAAACCTAACAAACCTTCGTTTAACTCTGCTTGTTCTCGTACTATTCGAGGCAAGGATGCTGCCTTCAGGGATTACCGTCGTCTTCAAACTCCAAAAACTCAAGCAACTTGAATTTCATCCCGGAACCGTGTAAGTAGTATAACTGGCGCTTTCGGTCGGTGCCAGATTTAAAAATCTGGCAACCTAAGCCAAACGAGTGTAAATAAAAAAAAAAAAAAAAAAAAAAAAAAAAAAAAAAATAAAAAAAAAAAAAAAAAAAAAAAAAAAAAAAAAAAAAAAAAAAAAAAAAAAAAAAAAAAAAAAAAAAAAAAAAAAAAAAAAAAAAAAAAAAAAAAAAAAAAAAAAAAAAAAAAAAAAAAAAATCTATTTTCCTTAGCATCAAAAACTCTTTTCTCCGTAGAAAATACAATAATCTTCCTGGTTTCACTTCCTCAAGCCCTTTCTTACATTTTCCAAAAATATCAACACTAACTTTGCTTCTTCCTCTTTTCCTCCTAAAGTATCTTCTAACAACACAACTGCTGTCTTACCTTATTAAAAGCTAAACTCTTCGCTAAAACTTTTGTCTCCAATTCAATTTTAAACGATTCCGGAGATATTCCTCCTCCTTTACACTCCTCCAACTTATTTATGCCTAAAATTGTAATCTTTTCTAAAGACGTCAGTACCAGTATGGCTTTAGTACAAAAAAACAAAAACAAAAAAACGCTCTACTCGTGATCTTATTTTCCTTTCATGTGACTCTTGGTCCTTCTCTCTTCGGCATTTCAGTGAATTCTTCGCTGTCACACTGGATATATCGAAAGCTTTCGAAAGAGACTGGCACAAAACTTTGATTTCTAAGGTTCCCTCTTTCGGAATCTACCCTTTTCACTGTGGTCTTCTCTCTGATTTTCTTTTATTCGTCCAATTATTGTAGAAGGCCTCCTTTCATCATTTAAATCTCTTAATAGTGGTGTTCTCTAGTGTTCTGTCCCATCATTAACACATTTTCTACTTTTCAATAATGACCCTCTATCTGTTATTTTATCTCTTATTCACTCCCATGTTGATGACACCATCCTTCATCACTCCTTTCAATTTGAAAGGCACTCCTCCCAGCTGAATTAATTGACACAAGGAGGGTAACTTTAGCAACTAACCTCTGATCTTTCTTGTATTTCAAATTGGGGCAGAGAAAACATGCTTGTTTTCATGCCTCAAATTCAATTCCTTTCAATTGGACTCAACCTTCCACACAACTATGAAATCTTCGAAAATATACAACTCAAAACTTCATCTGTCTTTAAAATTCTCGGTGTCTCTTTTTCTCGTGATCTTTCTTCTCGTTCTAAACAAGATTCTAAGAGGTTGGGTATTTCGAGGCGACTTCGTAATTTCTTCACGCCACCCAAGTTGCTTGCTCTGTACTGGGAGTTGTTCGCTCGTGTATTACGTTATGTACGTCTCCAACATCTGGAGTGGTTTCACTCCTGCAGCTCGTCTAGAAAAGATGGAGTCTAATGATTTTCGTCTTATCAACTCTCGGTTTCATTAATTCTCTCCAGTCTCTTTCTGCCCATCGAACTGTTGCGTCACTCTATATACTATTGCTATTTCATTAATATGACATTATTATACATAGTGAACTCTTTCGTCGCATACCTTCTCCTGTGAGAAGGCCTTGTGAGACACGCCTTTCTATAGTGTCTTATCATTTCTCTGTCCAACTCACTGACCCTAGACTTAACCGCAATGGTCAATCTTACATCTACTTTACTGATAAAGTATAAAACACACTCCCTTTATCTGTTTTCCTAACTTCCTTCGACTTACACACTTTCAAATGCAATCCGCGTATATGGATATGCCAGCCTTTAACAACCAGGTGCAGTTATATATCTAACTTTGGTGGAAACTGTTGATTTCTACCTTTGGCCCACTAGAGGATATATATATATATATATATATATATATATATATATATATATATATATATATATATATATATATATATATATATATATATATATATATATATATATATATATATATATATATATATATATATATATATATCCAGGAGACGAAGGACGTATAATTTACCTGGGAATTATAAAATAAAACTTACCCGATATTATCAAATGTAATTGAGACAAAAAAATGATGTAAAGTGCCAGCCATTTTTGGATTGTTCCAGTTTGCATCTTCACAAAGTTTTTGTATTTGGGAAAAAAATACTTATTATTATTATTTATTTAATGTTATTAATAAAAATATTAATTTAAAAGCAAAAAATATAAAAAGTAAACAAAATATATTTTTAATTAAATCGTTGTAAAAAATACCTTAATAAAACGTTAAATGTTGCACCCTTATTTCGTTATAGTGTTTATACTACAAGAAAATATTTTCTAATAGTGAATCTAATCTGGTGAAGCTGCTTATTTATACATAACATTTCTTTTATTCGCTGAAAATTTATTTGCAATATTAATAACAAATGACCCTGAACTTCAACTTTTATATTCAGTAGCAGAATTTATACTGTTCAATACATCATCTGTATTGCATAATCAAGCTATAAAAAAAGTTTACGTAACTGACTCTAGCAGTGACATTTTCTGTGCATAATAATTCTTACTATAAATTAAATAGATAAATGCTCTTTCAGGATAATAACTATTTTTAGTGTTTAAACTTATAAATTAAAATATTTTTCACCTGTTCGTTTAAAGCCTATTGTTATATTTTCGGCGAGAAATTAAATTGGTGTGTGTTTGTAGATTTTATATAACATATTTGGTATTTTGTATTCCTTTTGATACGAAAATTTTGTCTAGGGTTCATTATATTTTTTATACATTTATTAAGTTGGTTATTTCTTTAATTCTAAAATTACTTGCGATATTCTCTGATGAGACAGCTGTCGGATTAATACAGTTCTTTAGTTACTACGTTTCGACCTTCATTAGACTGTCGATACCAACCATTTTTACAACCGACGTCTTTTCCCTAAAATGTAAATGCAATTTTCTTAAAATTCAGTTCGTTTCACGTTCTCCTTCAAAATAAATTTTATTATACACAGTTGTTCCATATATACATGCTCATTATATATATATATATATATATATATATATATATATATATATATATATATATATATATATATATATATATATATATATATATATATATATATATATATATGTGTGTATATATATATATATATATATATATATATATATATATATATATATATATATATATATATATATATATATATATATATATATTATATATATATATATATATATATATATATATATATATATATATATATATATATATATATATATTTATATATTTAGGAAGGAGCGATACCAAATTTTTACCGATACCGATACCTAAAAATATGCCGATACTACTACCGATACCGATGCTTTACTCTTATCCAAAAATTTTGCCGATACCGATACTGAAAAGGTCGATACCGATACCGATACAGTATCGGAAAATATGCCGATACTTGCCGATACCGATACCACTCCATCCCTATATATATATATATATATATATATATATATATATATATATATATATATATATATATATATATATATATATATATATATATATATATATATATATATATATATATATATATATAACGATGCTAGCTTATGTTATCGAGTTTCTTTGGAGAATATTTTAACAATTAACATATTAGTTTTGTTAAGAATGAGGTGAATGATTTAAGCATTAAATAAGAAGCTGACTTTTATTATATTAAAGGATTTCGTCAGTCACTTATGCTTCCAATATAGAAATATTTTTATTCTTCTTTTGCTCAATACCCAACTCTAAGGTTAATTAAGAATTAAATTTTGATAATTATTAATAGTGATACAGATAGGTAAAATAAAAAAAGAAATTTTTTTTTTTTTTTTTTTTTTTTTTTTTTTTTTTTTTTTTTTTTTTTTTTTTTTTTTATTTTTTACGAATCTTTTTACTAAAATTTATTATGAATTTATTATTGTTTATTATTATTATTATTATTTTATTATTTTATTATCATTACTATTATTATTATTATTATTATTATTACTATTTATTTTTTATAACTTATTATATTATATTACTACTATACTTATTTTTAATATGTAGTATTACTAGTGCCACTATTATTATTTTAGCACTAGGTACTCGTTTCATTAAATTGTACATATGGGGCATTCTTGAACATTTTACATCTTTTACTTGTTTTAATTTTTAAATAACTCGTTGAAAGTATTTGTGCGATATTGTACCACTCATATTCTAGATATTTTTTACTATTATTTTTCTTATTACTGGTGACATTACTGTTATCTCAATATTATTATTATTATTTTTAATTTTTAGCTCCTTTTACATTATCAAAGTAATCATTTTTATTATTATTATAATTAATCTTAATTTTATTATTATTTTTTATCATTCTTTTTACTATCATCTCTGTTATTACTATAATATTATGGATTCTATCAAAAATTGGGACGAAACCCTGATAAACAATTCCAAAAGTACATCGAAATATGTTTATCTAGACTCCCCTAAAAATAACAGCCCATATTACGTTAACTGTTTTTCATTATATCATCAGAACGTAAGAAGCCTTAATAAACATTATTCCGAATTCCTAAACTACATGAGCTACCAAATCACTAATCTTGATTGCATAGTATTGACCGAAACATTTTTAAATGATTACAATAAAAACGTGTATAACTTATCCGGGTTTAACGGAACTCACCTTGTGAGGTTAAACAAGCGGAGGGAGGGGAGGATGGAGAGAGATCTCAAGATTTGTAGGAAACGATATTTGTGAACATCCTAAAATAATATTCTCATTGATAAATGACAATATAGAAGTCCTGGTGTTGCGCATCGAAAATAAGAACTCAAAAATAACAGTTGTGGGGTTATATAGGCACCCAAATGAGTTAAAAATAGAATTCACAAATTCTCTGGAATCCATAATTCAATCACACTTGCGTAACACAGACGATGATTGCTGGTAATTTCAACATAAGCACGGTGATGTAATCAGAGTTCCTCTTCAGATATCAACTCACTTTCCAACGCATTGATGTCAAATGGCCTGATCAACTATATAGCAATACCTACTCGCCCTAATAACACCGAGGACAGAAACCCCACTTTACTGGATCATATTTTGGGTAACTTAGACTGCGATATCAAATCCTTTGTAATTAAGTCGGACATTTCAGACCATTATCCCTGTCTTGTAAAATTTAATGTAAATAAAACCCGAACCCTTATTACTGTTAAATACAGAATAGATAACGAGAATTGCAGGGGAGCGTTTGAAGATAAGGTAAACAATATTGATTTTTCATTCATAACAGAATAAGCAAGTTAACATTGATTAGATATTCATCCTTTTTTAAAAACTCATTAACTAAGTGCTACAACGATTCCTTCCCAATAAAAACTAAACATTTGGAACCACAAAGAATACAAAATCCATGGATGACAACTGGTTTAAAAATTTGATAAATCAAAAACACAAACTTTACCGCGAATATAAATAAGCAATTATATCTTTTCAATTATATATTAACCTTGATAAAAATTAAAAATTGTCATAAAGAAAGTGAAAAAGAAACACTGCCTTAATAAATTTAATGACGTCCTTGACGATTCTAAAAACACATGGGGTCTATTTAACAGCTTAGTCAGCAAATATAAATGGCAAAATAGAATAATAAACAAACAAAAGGAAATTGCCGATGAACTCAATAAACACTTCATAAACATTGGTAAACAAAACTTGGTTAACAGGCTTCACAACCAAACCGTATTCGAAACCTATTTGAGACATTGCGATTTGCGCTTTTTCTTTAAGAATATCTCGAACCCTGAAGTAAAAACGATAATTCCTAGTCTAAAAAAAATAAAACATGTGACATTCATACTATTCCCAATAATATCCTCAAACTCATTATCAACATAATTTCTCCCCCATTAAAATACATTTTTAATACTTCTTTTAACACGGGTATATTCCCTCATGTGCTAAAACTAACAAGAGGCACACCGATTCATAAAAAGGGTGATAGATCCATTCCTCTGAATTCTAGACAGATTTATATAACACATACTATTGGTAAAATATTTGAGAAACTAATATTAATGCAACTAATTGAATACCTTAATTCAAAGAATCTCCTTAATAACTTTCATTTTGGCTTCCAACAAGAAAGAACATCTGACTGAAAAAATATACTACTAAATATACTAAAAGATTCATCTGTAATATTAATACTGGATTTTACAAAAGCATTTCATTCGATTGATTAAAATATTCTTTTAAAGAAAATGAATATAGCGAGCATTGAAGGATACCAGTTGCGATGTTTTAGATCTTATCTAACTGGAAGATTTCATTATGTAAAATTAGGGTACATTCACTCTTATACATAACTAGTAATCATTGCCGTTCCCCAAGGGTTTATTTTGGGGCCTTTATTGTTTACCCTTTATACAAATGATCTATTCAACTTGCATAACTTTTTTTCTACCTTTTTTGCGGATATATCGATATTAATAAACGATAAAATTCCTTGACACACTCTCACAAAAAGCTGTGCTTACTTTAGATAAAATAATGACGGGTAAATTTTAATAAACTTTCACTAAACGTACAAAAAACATCATATCTTATTATCAGCATTAAAAGTATAAAAGACTTTAAAATTAAAATAAATGAAGCAGAATTACAAAGAGCTTCAAATGCAAAATTACTGGGAGTAATATTTGACGACATATTAATCAACTAGAAATATTTGTACGTATTAGTTAAACTAGCCAAATCCATTCTCCTATCCAGTATATTTTTAACATTATATTAGGCGCATGTACACTCACAGTTGTTGTATTGCTTATCAATTTATTATTATGCAAAAACGCTTCATTCGTTTACTAAGCGCTAGCCTTCTGTATGACCATCCCCAACCATTATTCAAAAAAACTTAAAAATCTTACAGTTTTCCCACTTACTAAATCTTTCACTATTAAAAGAACAACACAAAATACAAAACAATAACGCATGCAATTTCCTAATATCTAGCTTTTATAACAATCCAATTCGAAGAGATATTAATCTGCGAAATAACTTACATATAAATCTTACATTCTACAATTTGTTTCCCTTCTTTTTTATTTCTGGTTTCAAATTGTAAAATAAATTCTTGAACCACTCACCGGCAAAGCCCTTTTCAAGGAACCAGAACCAGTCGTTAACCAGAAGGACAAACCCCAAGGAAAACATTGTGCTTATTACCTTGGGTTATTTATTACCTTGAAAAAAAGGAACAAATATTTTTTATTATTACTGTTTTTATTATTTTTATAAATATTATCATTACTGGATTTTATTTTTATTGTATTATTTTGACTATTATTATTATTTTAATTCCAAAGAATTAAGAATCGTTTGGGCTCAAAGGACGAATTCGTCCCCCAAGAAACCCATTTCAGTAATGTATTAATACAAATAAAGTATGCGATTTTTGTTTATGCAACTTTGTAACTGGAAAAATGAATAAAGATTAAAGATTATGATTATTATTATTGTGAATACTTCTGTAATGCAAGTGATGTTATAGTCT
>SEYY01011569.1:190000-217500 GCA_009176605.1 Armadillidium nasatum | reverse complement strand
CCGCATATCTCCTGCTTTGAGAAGAGTTTATATATATATATATATATATATATATATATATATATATATATATATATATATATATATATATATATATATATATATATATATATATATATATATATATATATATATATATATATATATATATATATATATATATATATATATATATATAGATATCCATCTCTGTATGATATATATATATATATATATATATATATATATATATATATATATATATATATATATATATATATATATATATATATATATATATATATATATATATATATATATATATATTCCATACAGAGATGGAATTTATTAAAATACTTTTCTATTGTAATTTATTCCCAAAGTTCCAAGTGAAAAAGGTGTTAACGAGTTGCTCACTAATATCTTCAGACCCACTCTTCATTTTACTACTGTACCCAAACAAAAATTATACTTAAAACGTCTCTATATAAGATCTCTTACATCTCAACTAAATATAAATATTCTTACTATTCTTGAAGCTACATTCCACCAATGCCAGTTCATTCTTATAAATTATAACTCCCTTTTAATTTATCCCCTCTTTAGACACAATCTCTTACAATGCTACTCAGATAATCATTTATTTATTTATTTAAGTGTGCCAGTTGTAATGTGGCATATGTAAGCCAATCTGGTCTACAATTAAAAGTGAGGATTGATAATTAAACATAGAGGAGTTTCCTTTAGAAATGACCTTCCTCTTTGCTCTCCTTCTAATTTCTCCATCCTTCAACAAGCGTCTTCCCTTACTTATGGTAGGATATTTTTGTTTTATAAATAAAAACTCATTGCCTATCCTTAAATGATCAAGCTTCTTCTCTTGTCTTTTTCACTCAATAATGAAGTCCTTTTTCAGAAAATCGTCCAGGTTTTTATTTATGTTATTTCAATATAAATATTATTACTTAATATTTATTATTTTATTGTAATTATTATTATTTTAAATATCTTATATATAGTTAATGAATTCATATTTTGATTGTATACTAAAACAGAAATTTTTAAAATTTAGTTTGTGCTAAAGACAGACTTGAGATACATACGGTGTGAAACGTTTACAGTCTATAAAATTGAGAATGTTCAAACCCTTAGTATTGACTAACGTTTCTAATTTGATTAAGGCTCACTAAGAAAGATTTATCTCAACTTATATATATATATATATATATATATATATATATATATATATATATATATATATATATATATATATATATATATATATATATATATATATATATATATATATATATATATATATATTAGTGATGGCACACACATCCGCATGCTCAGCCGCATCTTCACTTTCGAAAATTCAACATCCGCTTCAGCACTTGACGAAAGTTATACATCCGCACTTCACCAAAATTCGACATCATCCCATCCGCAAATGAGAAAATATGACATCCGATTCATCACTAAATTTTATATTATATATATATATATATATATATATATATATATATATATATATATATATATATATATATATATATATATATATATTATATATATATATATATATATATATATATATATATATATATATGAGTGTGTGTGTGTTGGAATTTATAGTTTTTAACAAGTGTTTTAACAATAATAGAAAAACCTACAGTATACAATGGAATAATAAAATATGACAATAAAAGAGTCACTCTTCATCTCGCAGAAATGGAATATAAATATCATTAAATCGTCCCCTCCTTGAACAGGGCTCCGACTTCTAAGCGGTGGTTATATATATATATATATATATATATATATATATATATATATATATATATATATATATATATATATATATATATATATATATATATATATATATTACCACCACTAACGAGAAGTGCCCTTTTTAAGGAGGGGGCTTAATTAAAAGATAAAAATAAACCCACCCAATCCAGAATCTAACGTAGATCCTTCAGGTGAGAGTAGACGGAGGATTTAAAGAAAGGTTAGGTTAAATACAGCAGAAAAAACAGAAGGTAGGGAGTTCCACAGAACAGAAGTGGCCGGAAAGAAAGGAGGTACCACAATGTGCAAGCCTAGAGTTTGAAATTCTCACACAAAGTTAATGTTTAACCAAGGTACCCCTTGTGCTGCGAGGGTGACACAGTGGTGGTTGCAATGAGATTGGTCAACACCCTCGAACTCCTCCCGTTGTAGTACCAATAGAAAAAGTCACGTCGCAGAGAAAGAGGGTCAAGGGAGTTTGAAAGTAGGGGACAGTTTATTAGTCTTGTAGTCTTTGACTCGACTTTATCCAAAAGAAGGGTGAAACCGGAACCACCCCAAATATGAGTGTACTCCATACAAGGATGGATAAGTCCCCTTATATAATTGGAGTAATTGTTCAGAAGAAAAAAAATTCCTGTAATCTGAACAGAACTCCCAGCTTTTTAGAGACCACCTTCGCAGCCGTTGTGACATGAGGTTTCCAATATAATGAATTTATATTTATGTTGTTTACAGGTGAGACGGTAGAGCCGTCGAAGGAAATAGGAAAGTTGGGAGGTGTTTTAGAGAGAGAGTGTTTGAAAGTAGGGGACAGTTTATGTCTTATTATTAGTTTAATTTCTTAAGGTTGAGGTGGCCCCACCGGGAAATCCCATCCAGATCGTGAAAAATTGAATCAGAAAGTTGAAGACGAGAAGCAACTCTAGAAGTTGAGTCATCTGCATAAGGATGAGCAGAGTTGGACGTACAGCTGAGAAGGTCGTTGATGAAAGGTAAGAATAAAGTAGGAGATAAAACAGAACCCTGAGGAACACCACAATTAATCGGGAAAGAAGTCGCTCCATCAACAAGTGCTGATATGGAGCGATTTGAGAGGAAACTAGACATGAGTAAGCAAAGAGAAGGAGGAAACCCAAAGGAAAGGAGCTTAGAGAGCAGCAACGCATGCCACACCCAGTCAAAAACCTTGTTGATGTCAAGCGTTACTTCTAAAGACTCCTCGTAGTCCCTAAGGGCAGAAGACCATAGATCAGTAAGATAAGAAGGTATGTCATCAGTAGACCTCCAACATTGAAAGCCGTACTGGTGATCTGAAAATAGGGAGTGAGATTCCGAATAATCAAGGAAATGAAAGTTGATGAGAGTTTCAAAGACTTTATAGAGAATAAAAGTGAGAGCTATAAGGCGGTAGTTAGAAGGTTCAGAGCGGCTACATTTTTTCGGGATCTATTGAACATATGCGCGCTTACAACACTGAGGAAAAGTGTTAGTATTAAGGCATGGAGAATAGAGTTAAACGAAGACAGGAGCTAGCTCAGAAGCACACTCCCTCAAAACACGAGGAGGAATGTCATCTGTGCCACTTGCCTTCCTTATGTTTATATATTTTAGGATCCCATGCACCTGATCGTATGAAATCACGGGTAGAGACATGGAACACCTGAGAGAAGAATTAAGAAGAGGATGCCGGAATCATCCAGGATAGAATTAGATGAAAAAAGAAGGCCGAAGAGTAGGAGTGTTAGCTACAGATCCATCAGATCAAATAAGAGGAGGAAAGGAAGATTTGCAAAATTTGTTAGAGATATTTTTGGAAAGAGGTCAGAAATTTTTATCAGTATAAACCAAGGAATTAGCGTCCTTCCTTTTGGTGAAAGCACGCTTGGCCTGTCGAAGCATAATCCTGCAACAATTCCGAGCTGAATGGAAATTAGAGTGATGAGATTAATTTTTCCCCGCTCAATACGCACTGTATTTCTCCTGAATGGCACGAGAGAAGGCATCATCAAACTGTGGATTTTGAGGAGAGAAAGATTTAGTTGAAGACAGAATTAAACTACTCATCCTTTCACATATCACGTCTCCCACTCTTTCGGCGGAACACCGAAGCATTATCAGTGTCAAAGTAGGATTCATTCCAAGAATAATTGGCGAAAAAGTGACGTAATGCATCCCAATTAACCAGACCAAAGCTCTAGAAAGTACGTTTAGCGCAGGTGGAGTTGCTGGAGAGAAAGTGTTATACTTAAGAGATAGAATTTTGTGGTCAAAGTTACCGACAGGAGAAACAATTGTGTAATTATATCGAGAAGGAGTAGTGGTGAAGCGCAAGTTAAGTGTGTTTAAGAATTAGTTAGGTTCCCTAATCAATTGCTCCAGACTGTTGAGAATACTGAATGATTTAGCCTCCTTACCACCTGTATCGGTATGAGAGGAGCCCAACCACTCAGTGTGATGTACATTGAAATCCCCTAAATAGAGGATCTTAGCACTTGGATTGGAAGAGGTAAGTCTCGTGAGTGGTACCTAGATATTCAGGAAAATTTGTTCCACTAGGGGAACAGTAGCACACACACAAGATAAATTGTAGCAGTAGGAAGAAAGATTTTTAAGTAATAAAACATCGAAATTAGGGGATTCAAGATTTTCAAGCATGTTACTGGAGTGTTAATTTTTTAATAAGCACAGACCCCACCCTTAAGGCGAAAATTGTAAAATAAATTATAATTGGAGATTTTTAATTTACTAGAGAAGGAATCCCTTGATAACAGGGTCTCAAAGAGAAGTAGAATGTCTGGATGAGAGTTAGAAAGGTGATGCTCAACAGAACAGGTGCGAAATTTGCACTTGACCACGGACGTTAGCAAAGTCAGTAGAGAACACTACGCCTGCGCCCACCCCTACCACCGTTACTCCAACACGCAGACATGGCATTCAGAGTAATGAACACAAATACTAATTCACACCCGAACAATAAATGAATTAAAATAATCTCCCAAACAGCTTTTATACCTGTTTAAAAACAAAAAATAAATAAATTTATTGGAATCGATAAACCTAAAAGTACGATAAAACAAACTATAAGGTACGGACTTTATGAAAAAAAAAAAAGAAATGACATAAAATAGCGATAACCTAAATACTACCCACAACCAATTAACATAAATCTCAACAGTAACACGAAACACTTATCTTATTTAAAGCAGCAAACTTTGTTGCAGTTGTTAAACCTCGTTTAAAATAAATGATAAATGAGAGCACCTAATAAACAATAAATAATAAAATAATATAATAAATATAAAGTAAAAAAACATAAAAAAACATAATATATATATATATATATATATATATATATATATATATATATATATATATATATATATATATATATATATATATATATATATATATATATATATATATATATATATATATATCAAAAAAGATGTTAAAATTCCCCCAAAAAAATTGCCATAGAATTTAATCTTACTAACATCAATTGTCTGTGTTGAGTTTGGATAATGATTTTATGTTGGTATTTTCATTTCAAGTCTTTTACTAAATATTATTCGAAACTACTTTTCCTATATATATATATATATATATATATATATATATATATATATATATATATATATATATATATATATATATATATATATATATATATATATATATATATATATATATAGGCCGGAGACCTACTAATTCCCACTAGAATTGGGGAAATACCGGAACATTATCAATAAAAACCAATATGTTAAGATAAACGTCGTTTGAAAGTGTGTTAATCATAGGAAGTTGGGAAACCATTTAAAACAGATAAAGGGAGGGTGTTCCAGACTTTACCAGTGGAGTATTTTTAAGATTAAACATATCTGTTAAGTCTTTGGTGATAGAGTTGGAGAGAGAGAAAGAATGAGACTGCAGAAAAGAGAAGGTGTGCAACGGGATATTTCATAAGGCGAAATTAGATTATTAGTATTAGATTCGATGCGAACAATAAGATCGAAGAGAGTTAGTGAAAGCGAAAGAGTCGATAAGCTTTTTAGAATCGACATTTTCAAAGAGTTGCATGAGTGGAACCACCCCAAAAATGTTACATGTACAGAGGCGAACAACACCCTGAATTTCAAAGTAATATGTTTTTAAAAATTTCAAATTTCCACTCACCCATAATTTGCAAAGTTCAATTACTCAAAATATTAAAACGACACAGAAAATGTGATACAAGCATCTCATTCACATTTCCATAAGGATTCCAAATTATGTAAGCACACTAATGCATGTCTTATATTGTAGCTTTCACACTCATTTTAATTTCAATGAAATTTGTGTAAATAAGTTCAATTTTCAAAGTTCAATTACTCAAAATTATTGGAACAACTGAGAAAATATGATACCATTTCATTCATATTACCATATAGAAAGCAAATTATATAAGCACACTTAATGCAAGCGTCATATTTAGCTTTCACAGCCATTTTAATTTCAATGAAATATATGTAAATAAGTCTTCCTAAATTTTCACTCAGTTTTCAAATTTCAATTACTCAAATAATTGGAATTACTCAGAAAATGAGATACCAGCATCTCATATATTATCATATGGATAAGAAATTAAATAAGCAAACTAATTCCCGACTCATATTTTAGATTTCGCATTCAGTTTAATTTCAAAATAATATATTTTTAAAAATTTCAAATTTTCACTCACACTTTATTTTCAAATTTTATTTATCAAAATAATGAAACAACTCAGGAAATGTGATAGAAGTATCATTCATATTACCATTAGAATTCCAAATTATATAAGCACACTAATGCACATCTTATATTTCAAGGTTTCACACTCATTTTATTTTCAATGAAATATATGTAAATAAGTTTTCAATTTTCACTTCAATTACTCAAAATATTAGAACGACTCAGAAAATGTGATACCAGCATCTCACTCACATTACAATAAGGATTCCTTATTAAGCACACTGATGCACGTTTCATATTTTATCTTCACAGCCAATTTAATTTCAATGAAATATATGTAAATAAGTTTTCAATTTTCACTCGCAATTTTCAAAGCTCAATTACCCAAAATATTTTAACGACTCAGAAAATGTTTCAATGCAATACATAGTTAAAGAGATATCAAAATTTGGCCTTCTCCACTTTTTCTATATTTCATGACCTATTTTCAGATCTTCAAAAATCAAGTAACAACTTTGAAGTAAAATATCGTTTAGAACTCTAAAAGAACAAATAAGTCACCTTGTCAAAGCTCTAACTGATGGAGTTTCCAATTTACAGCAGTTTCAATGTTATGTATGGTCAAAGTGTTATCAAAATTTGATTTTCTCCACTTTTTCCATATTTCATGACCTATTTTCTAGACCTTCAAGGAAAAACGTATCATCTTTGAAGTTAACCATCGCTTTGAACGGGAAAAGAAGAAGAATTTATTCACATGATCAAAGCCCTATCCAAAGAAGGTTCCAATTTACTGCAGTTTCTATTTTATATATGGTAAAAGAGATATCAAAATTTGGTCTTCTCTTTTTTCTATATTTCATTAATAGTTTCGGACCTTCAAGATTCTCCAATTGATATTAGTAAAGCATAAAGATAGTGAAACAAGAATTCCACTGACGAAACATTAAAAAAGTCAACGAGGGTAGAAGAGTTTGAAAGATTTTAAAGTATAAAATCAATAGACTACATTTTCATGTGGCTGAATAATTTACATATGTGTAAAAGATTAGTTATTACTTTCAGGCATACCAACTTATTCCTCATTCAACGAAAAACAAAATAACAACGGTTCTAGGAAACATCATATATATATATATATATATATATATATATATATATATATATATATATATATATATATATATATATATATATATATATATAATATATATATATATATATATATATATATATATATATATATATATACAAATGAAGTTGGAAACAGTTTACTTTTTGAGTTTCTAGCTAGTCTAGGTGTTTGATTAATAGATGTTCGAAAATTAGTAATATAATTTATATTTGGTATTTCTTAAGTTTATGCTGAAACTCTACCCTCTTTTTCTCACTCAGATGTTCTATTTCTTTTCACTTCTGCGGCTCTTCCTGCTTCTTGTTTTTCTATCACAAATAATTAAATTTTCTCAGCTTCAACTGCTGTCCTTTCAAATTGGCTACTTCTTTTTCAGCAAATTTGCTTTCTTTCAACAACAAAACCAAAAAAAAAAAAAATCTGTGGTTTTCTTGCCTTTTAGACCTAATATTGTAATAATTTATCGATGTCCATATTTGAAGCATTGTGGATAATCAATTAACTGTATAATTATACATTCCTATCAATCATGCTTTATTCATCATTGGTCAAAAGAATCTTACATCCGCCAGTTTCACGCTAACCAAGTTGAGTTTTATTTCTCTTCCGGTGTCGTACGTTAAAAGGTGGCGTCGAAATTCCTTAAATTTATAGCAAATTAAGTTTTAATTTATTATAAGTAACAGTCTTTATTATATATTTCAAAGTAAATTTCACCGTTCATGTATTTATAAACTTTTTAATTTCCAGAAGCATTCTACCTTTGGCAATTATAAGATTTTGACATTCTTTTTTTTTTAAAAAATATCGTATGTTAAAAGAAAATGCAAAAAAAATTTTCCTTTTTAATAATTTTCTTAAAAATTGATTTTATAAAATACATTTAATTAAAAAATAATTCTATGTTTAAACCTAGTTTTTTTTTTTTAGTTATAATAAATGATTAAATCTTCAGGACACTTTTACATCCTACAATTTCGGTTTGGTAAATAAAGGCTTTGCAAATAGAGAAATTTGTTTATTCCTTGAATATCGTACGCTGTTGTTTACGGCACCAAAATATATATATATAATATATTTTCTTGTCACTTGTGAATCTCGCATTTTTCCTACGAGACGTTCTTTTTTTATTTAGTAGGAATTTTTAACGTATTCGAAATGTAGCAGTTATGTAACACTTCGAAGGAAATTTTGCAGTTTTTAAAAATATTAGTTTTTATTATCGCAAATGTTTGAAAATTTAATCTTTTTCCAATTTTTCCCCATTTCTTTGTTTTAATTAAAGGTATATAAGCCGTTTTCTATTCATCCACAAAATTCCCTAACAATTTAGTGGTTCGCAATTTTTCGCGTTTATATATATATATATATATATATATATATATATATATATATATATATATATATATATATATATATATATATATATATATATATATATATATATATATATATATATATATATATATCGCATCTTACGATTTGCACAATAGAACAGGTTTCGTAAATTTTCTAAAATATATGATTGATTGGGAAAAGGAAACTGCACCCATCCTCCTGTTTTAAAGAATGTAACATAACGAAATAAAACAAATTTTATGACCCGATTAACACTTTATTTTCACTGCGACAGCCAGGGTGTAGAGCTTGCAGTAAATGTTACACTAGGCGTCACAAGTAAGAATTTATGAAAAAAAGACGTGAGTATATTTTGAATGTAATACAGTCCAGAAAAGAAATTGAATTCGACAGCAAAAAACACTGGTCGGAATAACTAAATTCATAAAAAGGTAAATGTTAAGAAGTTTGCTCATTTTTTTTTTTTTGCAATTTGTATGTTAATAACTAACTTTTATATATATATTTATATGGACAGAGTGCACATTTTTCAAAGTAAATTAATTGCACAACTCCAAAACTACAAACAGTACATTAAAAAGAATTATATTTTTGAAATCCTTGGGTCATTCCAGTAAAAAAAAAAAAAAAAAATTTAAAAAATTAAAAAAAAAAATGTTTAAAATTGTACCACAACTTCGAAATTTAAATCTTTTGACGGTGAGAAATTTGTGTCAGTTCGCTTTTAGACACGAGGCGGGGAGGTTGTCGTTAAATGAACCACTTAAATATTTCAAAAAAAAGAACGTCTAGGGGGCTCTGCCCCCGTACCCCCGACCCGTGAGTGATGATATTGTCGAATACTTTTCCTGTCGACGATATGGGGTATTTCCCATGTTTTAAAATTTCTAAAAAAAAAATTAAAAATCACATTGCCAGACGTATGATTCTAGCGAGGCCTTTAAAAAAGTAAACTTTACTTATGTAATAAAATTTATTTTAAGAATTTATTTTTTATTTCCCAATTTTTCATTACCTAAAATTCGACAAGGATTTTTAAAATAATCCATTTTAATGTACGATTACTAGTTTTTGAGTTATGCATGGCCCCTAATATGCACTCTGGCATATATATATATATATATATATATATATATATATATATATATATATATATATATATATATATATTATATATTATATATTTTATATATATATTTTAGTCTGAAGTAAAAGTAAAGGGATGAAATTTATAAGTATTGTTTATATCTTTCATTTTCCCCTAAGTTGAGGGGTAGGGGTTTGTGAAGGGTATTTGTGCGTATGCCTTTAATGCGTGCGTACGTAATAATGTCTTATAACTTATCAAGATCTGAGCTAATGTTAAAAGAAGACATTGTTTTTCTATTTTTTCAGGAAGGAGGTGGGGCGGTCGCACAGACCATGATTTTTAGAAAAGATTTTGACCCTCATTATATATATATATATATATATATATATATATATATATATATAATATATATATATATATATATATATATAATATATATATATATTATAAAGTCGTAACTTTGTGATATTAATAAGATGGTGAATGATGAGATGAATCACAAAGAACGCTTTACAAAATAAAAATAAAGGGATGACTGAAATTTCAAAAGGAGGCAAAGCAAAACGACAAAATTACTTAATACTAATTTATTTACAACAATATATAAAAAGTTAATTTTAATGGTAGCAAAAAATTAATAACAGCGGTTTCGGAAGCAATGAGTTAAATATTAAAGCTATTACATCTATGATTGTATTTCTTAAAAAAATATGACATCGCTAAAGAAAAACGAAATGTCTTAAGTTTCTAAAAACAAAAAGAGTAGGGTTTCTCTTTTTGGAGGCTGAAATATTCTCAAAAATATCTCCTTCAGACACCTAATTGAAATTCATTTCAATAGAAAGACTTCTTTCTTTCCTAGGCTCTTTCCTCGTAACACAAACCTCGGGGTTTCGTGCAGACTAAGTGAAAGTGATTGGTCTTACACTTTAATGACACTCAATGCGTCATATCTCAGTCTTTTGGCTCTGGCCAAAGGTAGATCCTCTGGGATCTAATAGCAAACTCTTTCTCTTAGCTCAAGCTAAGGCTGGATCCTCAAGGATCTCTTTTCCTTGCTCTCTATCTCTTAGCTCAAGCTAAGGTCTTCTGGCCGGGTAAATCACTACAGTCTCCTTTTATAGAAACCGAGCCTAAATCTTCTACCAAATAATAATAATAATAATAACAGTCACAATTTATACAACGAATAAATAAAATTTAAGAGAAAATAAATAAAAAAATATTGTAGTGAACTTTTTAAGCTTCCTCTAATACTTATTTTTAGTTAAAAGAAAATAATTTCTTGTAAATGTGTCGAATATAAATTTAATATAATTTATATATAAATATATATTATATATATATATATATATATATATATATATTATATATATATATATATATATATATATATATATATATATATATATATATATATATATATATATATATATATATATATATATATTAAAGTCTGGTGTATTTCCCTTTTAAAACAGAATTATGACACGTCATTCAATTCTCAAACAAATAAAATTGACAAAATAAAAATAAAAATATGTGGGCGTTAAGATTAATTTTACCATGGTAGCAGAAATCTATTCTGTGGTCGAAACTTCAAAAAAAAAAAAAAAAAAAAAAAAATTGTTATACTTCCAGAATCTTCAAAGGAGTTTCGCCGAGTTCGACAATGTTATTTAATTTCTGTGTTTAATTAATAAAGATGTTTTTGTTAGAAGATTTTGTATTGTTAGAAGATTTTGTACTTGTATTAGATCTTAATTAATATAACTTATGAAGTGTTTTTTAACAATTGGTCTTCTCGAGAGATAGATCAATCCCTAATAGTTTAAGAGGATTATCTTTCACCTAATGGTCTTAGAGTTCTTAATGATCTAAATCTCTTTTAATAATCTCTTCAGAATGGATTATCCTCCACCTAATGGTCAAAGGATGTCTCTTGCCTAATGGCCAAGAGTTCCATATATTCTTCTAGTTTTATTATGGGCAATCTTCTATTAGTTTATTCTTTCTTTGAAGTCCATATCTTCTAATTTGAATTCCCATCGTAGATTGATCATCAAATCGTCCAAACATCTATTTATTCGTCTAAATATTCATTGAATTCATTGAGTTTTTATTCCTCCTTTTATAATCGTAGAGCATAAGTCTTCTACCGATTTATTATATAAAATTATCATAAATAAATTTAAGAATATAAAATATTTTAAACAACTCAAATATAATATCAAAAATCTAAAATTTTAATGTTACAGAATTTGAAGCTAAATAAGTAAATAGTTTTTGAGCTATTACATGATATATTTTTAAAAAAAGGAACATAAAAGTAATTTAACTTTTACATTTCTCTCTTTCTAAAAATGTATCATGTTAAACAATCCATCTAAATAACTTAACAAAAAAAAATTAATATAACTATCCTATTGTCTAGACTTATTTACATTTTTTATCTTTAGTTTTTGTGACCGATTATTTTCCTTTTTTTTTCTTTTTCTTTTTCTTAATTTTAATTAAATTAGATGTGTATTTATTCTTATAACCTATATTATGAAATGAGAATTTCCACCACCGTATATTTCGTACTTTAGATTCAAGCATTGAAATTTCCAGATCTTCCTTTTAAATATATTTAGTATGGTCACATGTTTCTAAAGTTACTTTATATGTTTTTATATTAGAATCTAATACAAGTACAAAATCTTCTAACAAAAACCTCTTTATTAATTAAACGCTGAAATTAAATAACGTTGTCGAACTCAGCAAAACTCCTTCGAAGATTCTGGAAGTATAACAATTATTTATTTATTTATTTTTTAACTTTTACTTTTAAAGTTTTATTGGTAAATAAGATTCAAAATTTGACTTCCCAAAGAAACTTGGGCCGACAACATTGAAGGAAAACTTAAGGGAATATTTCAAAGGAAAACATGAGAAAAGATTTAAAAAGAAAACATTGATAAGGTTATCCTTCCAATGTCCTGAAGTTTAAAACTTCTCAAATAAAAAAAAAGACTCCAACTACTTTTTATTGATGTGAAAAAGAATTCCAAAATTATTCTAGGAGTGGCTATAAAAGAGAAAAACTTTTTACTCTCAGATATCAAAGCTCTTAAACATTAGAATGAAAGAAGAAAAATTATCATCCTCAAACTATGATGATTTCTCTTAAGGGAACCTTTTCATAGTTTCTACTTCCGAAAATATTTCGAAGATAGTTAAAAAGAGCTTTAATAATCTTACAAACAATTATTTCTAATGGCCAAGAGTTACAGATATTCTTCTAGTTTTATTATGGGCAATCTTCTATTAGTTTATTCTTTCTTTGAAGTCCATATCTTCTAATTTGAATTCCCATCGTAGATTGATCATCAAATCGTCCAAACATCTATTTATTCGTCAAATATTCATTGAATTTTTATTCCTCCTTTTAAAATCGTAGAGCATAAGTCTTCTACCGATTTATTATGTAAAATTATCATAAATAAATTTAAGAATATAAAATATTTTAAACAACTCAAATATAATAAAATCAAAGATCTAAAATTTTAATGTTACAGAATTTGAAGCTAAATAAGTAAATAATTTTTGACCTATTACATGATATATTTAAAAAAAAGAAACAAAAGTAATTTAACTTTTACAATATATATATATATATATATATAATATATATATATATATATATATATATATATATATATATATATATATATATATATATATATATATATATATATATATATATATATATAAATAATAAAAAATAAAATAAAAAAGTGAATATAATAGAAATGCTAAAGGATTTCAACTCATTAGAAGCATTTTAGAGGATATAGAAGTTCTGGAGAGATGTTGGGAGTAATCTTTGATAGCTGAATTCTTCTTCGTAATGGGAAATGTGAAGATTTGTACGAAAAGAGATGCCCATGTGTTTCAAGACTCTCATCTTTAGTTGTAGGCTGGTTTGGCTAACGTAGTCGACATTGCAGTATGTACATTTGTATTTATATACTATGCAAGACCATAAATATACGGGAATACTTTCTTTGATCTTAAAATAGCTTCCGATTGAGTTGTTTATATGGGATATAAGAAAGTTAATATTTTTGAAAATGTTTATGTAAGATATTATGTATCGTTCATTCAAACTGTCATTATCCCAAATTTTCGTCTAATTGTGGATAATGTCCATATGTTCAAATAGAGGACATTCTTTCTCAGAAATTAACCTTTTGGTTTATTTCAGTATCTTTCCTCTAGTTCTCATGATCCAACTAGTGAACTTGCCTATCACTTTTTTACAAAACAATCTTAGGCAGTTGGTTCAACTTCCAACCCGTATTCCTGACGATCATGGTTACGAACCCAGCATACACTCGACTTTTGTTAACCTTCAGCCCTTCACACACTGTTAAACTTTTTCATCCGATCACCGTATGTCAGTATTTTGTTCTATCTCCAAGTCATTTACAGGAACGCCCCCCCCCCCTAGCGAGGAGACGTTTTTGTCACTTTGTTGCTGCTAATTTTGCGGACTTGTGGTCGTACTTTTTGATTTACCTTGGAAAGATTACCGTTTCCGTGGAAGGGGTCTCAGAGTGTGCAGAATGCGGAACCGAAGCAATTCCATCTGGAATTTAGGCTTCCTTTTTATAAAACTAATTGTTTTAGTGCTTTTCGCTTTAGAAACACAATTACCAGTTTTTAAACACCAGAAATTCAATCTTGCATTATATGGCATTCATGTACTAAGATGGATAATAGTTCTGAAAAATAGCTTATTTATAAAAAAAAAGGCTAATATATTTAACGTCACTTTTCAGTTTATTTAAAAAAAAATTAACATATTTAACCCAGATAAAATATGAAATACTTGTATACCTGTATTTCGAATTATGAAAATGCAACATTCTCATGAAGAAATTTCTCTGTAAATGGAAACAAAACTGGAAACTATTTTACAGTTTAATTCATCAGCATGTTCTAAGCCTCCGAGTATCCACTACACTCGACTTTTACTCAGCAATATTTTAAACCTATTCTTGTTACAAATTTTCTCACTAAAAAATGTAAGAGAATTTCAAGCGAAATTAGCTTAACTATGTGTATTTATTACCATTCATCATTTAACAGTTGCTACCAGTATTAACTAATATTTAAGCCAGTAATGCTGTCACCAAAGTAAGATTGCATCTAATTTAACGTGCAAATATTTTTAAAAATGTCATTTCACTTCATTTTAATGAAGTTAAAATATATATGTAATACAGAAAATAGGATCGAAATTTTATCTTCTGTGTTAGGGGAGTCTGTAATGATGAAACAGTACAAAAGTTCTGGAAATTATCATTACATACTTTACTCTTCATCACATAAAGCTAAACACATGGTCGTTAATCATACAATTAGTCATATAATTGAAAGATAAACTATACATTCTTGGTCTAAACATAAACAACAAACTGTCTTGGAAACCACATATTACAATGGTTGCTAAAGCGGCCTCTAAGAAGCTGGGAGTCCTGTTCAGGTTGCGAGAATTTTTTTCTTCTGAGCAGTTACTCCAAATATATAAGGGTCTTATTCGTCCTTGTATGGAGTACTGTTCTCACATTTGGGGGGGCTCCGGCTCCTCCTCTCTTCTGGATAGGGTTGAGTCAAAAGCTAAGAGATTAATAAACTGTCCCCTACTTTCAAACTCACTTGACCCTCTGTCTCTGCAACGTGACGTTGCGCGCTATCTCTTTTCTACAGGTACTACAATGGCAGGTGCTCGAGGGAATTGGCCTCTCGCATTCCTCCACCGTTGCGTCGTCCTCGTTGCACAAGGGGTGCCCTGCTTTCGCACCAATTTTGTGTGGACGTAGGAAATCCCAGGCTAGCCCGTTGTGGTACCTCCTCCTTTCCAGCCACCTCTATTCTGTGGAACTCTCTACCATCATTTATTTTTCCTCCTGTTTTTAATCTTCCACTCTTCAAGGCTTCCGTCTGCGCCCACCTGAGGGCTGTGCGTTAGGTGTGTGTGTGTGTTTGAATGAGCTTTGTGCTTGAATGTGTGCCCCCTCCTTGAAAAGGGCTCTGCCCGTGAGTGGTGGCGTTCTGTAAAAAAAAAAAAATAAAAAAAAAAAAAAAAAAAAAAAAAAAAAAACAAAAAATACGGCATTAATAGTACGATTAGTCATAATTAAAAATTAATATAATATATATATATATATATATATATATATATATATATATATATATATATATATATATATATATATATATATATATATATATATATATATATATATATATATATATATATATATATATATATATAAATTTTTATCAGATTTTGCATTATTATTATTATTGACATTTTAACATTATTTTATGTTAAAAAATTGGCAAACAAGGTAGTTCGAAAACAGTCGGGAATCCATTTTTTCCCCTCATAAAGTGCTTTTTTCTGACTTATTTATTGTGGTTATTAAAATAATTTAAAACTTATGAACAAAGGAAGGACAGGATGAAACCCAAGTGATAACTTGTGGATTGTCAATTAATTATAATTATAACTCTACAACTTCGCCTTATTCATCGTTATCAAATCATCGTTATCAAAAGAATCTTACGTCCGCCACTTTAATACTTACCAAGTAGAGTTTTCTTTCTCTTGTTGTTGTAAGTTAAAAGTTGACTCAAATGAAATTCTATTTTTTATTTGTGGTTCAATATCAATTAATTGAGGTCTTGTTTCATAGTGCATATATATATATATATATATATATATATATATATATATATATATATATATATATATATATATATATATATATATATATATATATATATATATATATATATATATATATATATATTTTTTTTTTTAACTTTCATTGTTCCAACCATATTTCTTTCAATGCAATGTCATTTTCTTTTAGTACGTTATTATTTTTTATTTCATCTTTTTATTTTAAGTGTGAATTTATTTAATATATTAAGTTAATAAAGAATTGATATTGTTTTAACCTTTAAAAATGAAAATTTATCAAAATTGTTTTTAAAATGAAAAATACGGTATGGTTTGTTTTTTTTTTTTTTTAAATTAAAAACATTATGGTTTTAATTCTTTTTTGAAGTAAAAGCAGTATGGTTTTAATAGTTTTAACAATATGGTTTTAATAGTTTTGAATTAAAAACTGGTTTTAATTTTATTTTAAAGAATTAAAACTAAAGTTTTGATAGTTTTTGAAATTAAAATCTGGTTTTAATATCGACTTTTAAATTAAAAGCTATAATTTTAAGTTTTTAAAATGAAAAAGTGTGGTTTTAATATAGTTTTAAAATGAAAAAGGGTTGGTTTTAATGTTTTTTTTTTAAAAAAAAAAAACGTGGTCTTAGTAGTTTTAAAAGTAAAAAAAGCCGATTTTAATAATTATTTAACACCATCCTTCCAGATAATTTTCTTTTTTATATATATACTAGTTATATCAATATTACAAGAATTTTGTGTTGTCAAATAGTACAGAGAGCCAATATTTTATTTTACATAACACTTTTATTATATTGATGTAAACTGTAAAAGTGTAATTGTCAAGTGAAAATGAAATTAAAATACATAATCATGTATGTAATCAAATGTGTAAGTATTTTAAATATATTCCACTTACGTCTTGTGAAAATAAAATACATAGAGTAAATTATGAATAGAATGTAAATCTTTTTCACTATATATATATATATATATATATATATATATATATATATATATATATATATATATATATATATATATATATATATATATATATATATATATGCACAGAGTGAGTCGGGAGCAACGGACCAAAGTCAAGGAGTTGATTGTACACAGGATAATCATGTAAAAAAAAAACACGTTCTTGTCCGATTTACATTTGTTTTCATTTTATAGCGTGATGACAAATAAAATATCATACATTATCATTTGGGTTATCATGTGTTAAATTGATAAATGTTCGAAAATACCCCATTGACCTCTGAAAAATTTCGGCTTCTACGAAGCTTATAAATGTTGGAAAGCACCACAATCGGGTAAGAAGATATGATTAATTGTACTTACTGCTAATGTGTCAGTGTGCTATGACTGTGTTTACATGTTCATTTTCCGAGTTTGGAACATTATAGCGTTACAAAATGTCAAACACCTTTCCCATCTGAAATATGCAAATATATTGTTTGAGTATGGGTTTTGCAATGGGAGTGCTACAGCTGCTGTTGAAGAATATCGTCAACGGTTTCTACATCACAGACATCCTAATAAAAACGTATTTATCAGAGTTTTCAACAAACTGTGCGAGACCGGAACACTTCCCAGTGCTGATATAACATTCGAACGAGCTACTCGCCAAGGTTTAGAAGTAGTAGAAGATCCAACAACCAGCTCACGAAGAGGAATAAACACACTCCACGTGCAAGGCTTATTTATTCCCATACCATGTACAGGGAGTGCAACACCTACAAGTTTAACCCCAGTTATTCTTGTATCGCTCATACTTTTCACGGATGAAGCAAGATTTACCGACGACATCATTAACAACACTCGCAACATTCATGTGTGGGCAGACGAAAATCCCCACGCAACAGTCGAGAGCAGTTTTCAGCATAGGTTTACGGTTAACGTGTGGTTGATGAGTATTTAATTGGCCCCTTCATATTTGAGAATCGCCTCACTGAAAACCACTATTTCGGATTTTTACAAAATGAATTACAATTGGAGGATGTTCCTCTAAGCATCCGAATGCATATGTAATTTCATAAAGGTTTAATTAACCAGTCTTCTGACGTACAGGAAGGATTTATTCAATTTTCATTTTCTTATTGGAAAATGTTTTCTGTTTCTGATCAGCAAGTCATTGTATAACTTTTAAAATATGCTGATCTTAATATGTTACATTTAGTTATTTATTTTTATAAGATACATCCTGTTGCCAATGTGTTTACAAACCTCTAAGTAAGAAGATAGTAATAAAAACTATGACTGATTATAATAAAACTAGTAAAAATAGCATTTACAACTACATGAAAATATTTTTATTGTATAAATAACAAAAATTGGATAAATTAAAACATAATTGAATGTGTAGAAGTTATAATCTGTCGGAAAAAGAATTTTGACTAAACTAGGTGTGGGTAATTGCTTTCCAGAATTTCTTCTAAAAACAGTTATACATTCTCTTAAGTTTGTGCACATCATTCTAGCTTAATCCTTTTCGTTGTCCAATAGCATCAGTGTAGTTTTTATCCTGCAATATAATATCGGCATTATACATAAAGTATATTTTGCCCCAGTTTGGTTTGATATAATGGTTACAGTTACAATGTTTCAAGATTTTAGAATACATAAGTCAATTAGATATAACGTACTGTAGTTTCTATTGTTTTTCCCCATTCTTAGAGAAAGCATAAAAGGAGTAATGAATTAGAGAATTGTAATCATAGTCATTACTGAAATCATTTTTTACACCAGGTTCATACGTATTGAAGTTACTCTATTTTGCTTTGAGAATGAAAGGGAAACAAAAAAAGTAGATCAAAAAGAGTTTTTATTGCTTCATTTGGGGTGATACAAATGGTAGTTTCCTCAAAGAAATTTTGTCACTCTCTCTCTCTCTCTCTCACACACACACAATATATATATATATATATATATATATATATATATATATAATATATATATATATATATATATATATATATATATATATATATATATATTATATGACGTATCGGATATCAAATTACTAATATCCGAAGATGTGAAGGCGAATATCTATTTTTTTTCACATTCGAGAATGTGGATTTTTAATGTTTCACATCCGCAGACTCAGATGTTTACGTCCCTATAAATTAGGTTCATATTAGGGATGGGTCGGATATCCGGTTACGATCCGGCCGGATTCCGGAAAAAGTAAAATCCTTAATAAGAACAAAATTTTTAAACCATTGATGTATCTAATATCTTTGTATACTGTTTTTAACTTTGTATTTCTTTTTTTTTTAACATTTTCATATGGCAGCGCTGAAGTATTTTCGGCTATTCATTTTGAATAAATGCAGATATGCATTCAAAATTTAATTTATTTAACATGGAACTATATATATATATATATATATATATATATATATATATATATATATATATATATATATATATATATATATATATATATATATATACACTCGTGGGCAAAGACCAGAGGTATACCAATTTCCATCAAAGTTGGGGAATATCTTAAATTTGGTCGATTAAAAGCCGACATGTACTGATATACTGCGTTTCAATGTGCCAATCAAAGGAAGTTGGGAAAATAGGTAAAAGGAGTGTTTTCCAGGAGACACCAGTAGATTACATGTAAGATTGAGCATAGCGGTTGAGTCTTGTCGTTAGAGTTGGACATAGAATGAAAGAGACTGTGTAGAAAGGCGTGTAGCTCGTGTCTTTCTCAGTTTAGGAAGTATGCGACGGGAGAGTTCAGAAGAACTGTGTTTGTTGTAATAGCAATATTATAGAGAAGTGACAACCGTTTGATGGGGCGAAAGAGATTGCAGAAGTAGTAAGAGTGAGTGTGTTTATAAGATGAAAAGCCTTAGACTTCACCTTTTTGAGAACTGTTTGAGTGGAACTATTCCAGATATGTAAGTCGAATTACATACAGAAGCGAGCAAGAAACTGAGGTGAAGTGAAAAAAATTCCGAAAAAATCACGAACGTGCCTCAGATCACTCAGCCTCTTAGAAGCTTGTTTAGAAAGAATAATGGATCTTTCAGTAAGATAACGAAAAATGCTGCAAGGAGAATTTTATCCGAATACTCCCACTTCCATCCATTTAAAATGATGTGCAAGAACTATAAATGCGACAGATCGGTTAAGCTGCAGAAGTTATGAGATAATATTCTGCAGCATTTTCAGAAAGATGCACCATTACTCTTGTGCAATGACGAAAGTCATTTTCACTCGAGTGGCTCTGTAAGCATGTAAACAAATGTTTCGCTACTGGTCTGAAGACCATCCTCGCGTGCTATACGGAAAACTGTTGAACTCCGAGCGAGTGACTGTGTAGATCGTTCATGCCGATGTTGGCATTATGGATCACTATTTCTTATATGGGTGGTGCTTCTGTTACCGTAAACCTCTCTCCATTACATCCAAATGCTCGAAAACTTTATAGGCCATCAACTCGAACTTCTTGAGCTTTAGGAAAACTGTGCAGATATGCACATATCGATTAAAGTATAGAGAATAGTATTCCAAATTATTCCAGAAAGGAAAAAGGCATTTTTTCATGTTTGCTTCAGAATCGCGAATTACGCAATGAACTCTTACTTTTCGAATGTCCCATTTTTCCAACATATGGTCAAATTTACGTGATATGTATTCTCCTGTGTGCCGATCTTCTAAAGGTACACACCTAATACAAGATTTATTCTCTTTAACTTCTTGTTGATAGTATACACAGAAAATAGCAAGATGGAACTACAGCTCAAAGATTATTTCAATTTTTAATTTTCCAGATCGACTGATCTCGTGTGGCGATGTTGGGGTTCTTTGGACTCTCTTTATGATTGTTTTCTGTGGGGCTATTAAAATCACGAGTGTATACTAATCAACCACAACCGCTGACGCCTTTTAGGTTTTTATTCAGCGAGAGATAGCCTATTTTCCACCTGACATGGTCCGTCGAGTCAAGGCAGTCTTCAGAATATAACTTAAAGAGTACAGACGATGACGGTCATAAATTTGGAGAACATAATCTTTAAAACATAACTTAAACAGTAATTAATGATATTTCATTTGTTCAAACAATAGTTACCATTAATCATTGAAATTTTTTTTTTACCTGACCTTGGAAATCTTTTTTTTTTTTTAGGGGTGTCCACATATATATATATATATATATATATATATATATATATATATATATATATATATATATATATATATATATATATATATATATATATATTAATATATATATATACACTAAATTCATACGTTAAATTAGCAATTAATTTGAATTTTAAGGAATATTCGGCTTGATAGTAGAAGTCGGGTATTCAGTTTTTGAAAACTGTCTTGATATCAGGTTGTCCGTCAAATTCACTCCAGCCCATCCCTAGTATATATATATATATATATATATATATATATATATATATATATATATATATATATATATATATATATATATATATAATATATTAAAAATTATAATTGGTAGTTGCCAGTTTAAAAATTATTCTAGTTAAAATGAGGCTAATATTTCTGGAGATGGTCGTTAACGTCAGAGGTTGCCAGTTTTGAATTCTATCACTTTTTTATGATACTTCATGGTGTCTGGATTTGTTCTAATTTTCGTTCTCAACGATTGTGTTCACATCTTTTAAAGTTTCGTACCATTCAAAGAGTTCAGATTTGCAATTAATAACCGATAGAATATTCTTGGAGATTGGCCGATTGCTTGCCGTGTCGTTTATTCTGTCAAATAACAGGCAGGTAGTTGGTTTGAAGCCAAGGGTATTCTTGAAGTTATTTAAGTTGCATTCGGAGCCTTTCGCGTTAATATTTCATATTCGTCAAATCTTTGAAAGGCTCCGTTTGTTAACTATTAAAATACATATTCTTGGAGGCTTTAAACGGGTTTAATTTATTCGTTTCGAGCAGTGAGAAAAGCACAATTTTTCTCAAAGCTTATTCAAGCGGTGTATCATCTCCGTTTATATAAATATTCTATATTTATATAAGCGACTAACCCTAGTCTCCAAAAGAATATTGCCTCCAAAAGATAACTAAAAAACTAACATCTCAATATAGAGAGTCAACTAAACTCATATTGATTCTGTAAAAATCCTTACATCAGGATACATTTTCACATTAATGAAATAATCTAATTGATTATTTTAATCTTGAGAAAAATTGTATTTTGAAGATTTAATCTTGAGAATCTTTCGCTTCACGTTTGCGTTTAAATTTTCATATTCGTGTGAAAATTTATTTATTACGGTCTAATTTACGCTTAAGCTTAATATTCGCTTCGCTACTTAGAGTTTTGAAATAGGTTGTATATACAAATATTTATATTTGTATATTCGTAAAAAAGCTTATACGACCTGAAATAAGGTTTAGAAAAGCTAACTTAGAATAATCGGTCTTAACGAAAGACTTGAAAATCGAAATTTTGATATAATATATATATATATATATATATATATATATATATATATATATATATATATATATATATATATATATATATATATATATATATATATATATATATATATATATATATATATATATATATAAAAGATGACCATCTCTTTAATACCAGTTCTGAAGATGTGACTCAATTAGGAGCACGAAAGCTCAACCCCAAAATGTGTTGTTGATTAACATCTATCATTAAAATAGCTGTTCAATATTAAAATAAAGATTTACTAATTACAGTTGTCTTTTGAGCTCAATAAGGGATTAAAAAATTACAGATTACGGTGGTTTTAGTAATCTACAATATAATATATATATATATATATATATATATATATATATATATATATATATATATATATATATATATATATATATATATATATATATATATATATATATATATATACAGTATGAGTTAAAACTCTATCCTGCTACTTGTTCAGATCCTAAAATGTGTAGCTAATTTGAATGTTTTCCTTAATTCAGTACAGTTTGCGGGAAGATGTACCGTATATATACCAGTGATAATAGTCACGTTTCACTAAAAGCCAAAGCCAACACAATTATATTTCTTCACTTGAACATATATAAAACTTTCATCTCAAACTCTACAACTTACAAAATGTCTGGAGGAGCCTTTCAACGGGGGATTCGAACTACCCTTTCTTTAAGTTCTGATGTTGGGTATATGCTACTAAAAAGCTAAAAATGTAAATATTAACCGTACAGTAACCAATAACGACTAAAGGTTCCTTTGTAAATTCTTTTATAAGCGATATATTTTTTTTTTCAAAATTTATTAACGCAACAAATGACGTCCATTCTAAATCTAAGTCATTCTCTTTTTAAGTTTCTCCTCCACTACATAAAAACAATGCACGTAAGAATTTTACGTTGCTATCACCTTAAAATAGCAGTTACTTGCTAAAAGAAATATGTAAACTATGTTTAGAGTTCTTTTGACCAACAGAAATATCGTCTTTCTTGCTAGAAAAATCCCCAGCTGCGACTATTACGAATGGCAAAAGCAATCACTTTCAAAACGTATTGTGGCTGTAAAAAACGCACATAGCCTATGCAAGAAAATGAAATTTAGATACTGCATATAACACGAAACTTTTCAAATACTTTGCAAAAAAAAAAAAAAGTTAAAGGAAAAAAAATTATAATAGATTCCTCTTCTCAGACCGACTTCGCTGTAGGAAAAAGCACTCCTTTCTTAAAAAACAAGTACTTTTTACATCTTTCTCCCCATCTTTGAACTACAAAAATAACATTAAAAGCGCATCCCAAATTTTTTCAAAAATATATACCAGAAGAAATCTTAGAATATATTTATTATTTCAAGTTTCAACTCGATCTATGCATTACGTTAGAGTGATTGACTTACGTGCTTGGCTTGATCATTAATATCTTCCCATGTGAGAAAAGGGAAGACCTCGCAATTCCTCAAGGGTCAAATTAAAGGCCGACATGTTCCGATATACAACGTTTGAATATGTGCAATTCAAAGGAATTGGAAAAATATAAAAAGTGTTCCAGATTTGTACAAGTAGAGTACATTTAAAAATGATTAAAGTGGTAAAGTCTGGGGTCAGAGAATTGAATAGAGAGTGGATGAGACTTTGTAGAAAGGCGAGTCGCAAGTTCTCAATGGAGAAGGTACGCTAATGGCGAGTTCAAAAGATTAGTATTCATTGTAAAGCAATGATATGGAGAGAGACTTACAATACTTCGACGGTAAAAAAATAAAAAAGAGCAAAACCGTTTGTGACGAAACGTCCTAGACACTACCTTTCCAAGGACAGCTTAACGAGTGGAATAATCCCAGATGAATAAGACATACTCCTAGCAGAGGCGAACAACACTCCTATTAAGGGGACCCTCCATTCGTTTAAAAATTTGCTTTGTATCGACTCCGAAAAAGAATTTTTTTAAAGAGTATTCCTTCCTTCATCTTTTGCTCTTGTATGAGAAGGGTCTATGTGCTTGTCTTTTTTATAGGGTGTTGCCCCCCCCCCCCCTGTATTTCGACTTTTTTTTCTAGATTCTTCATAAAATACACAAACTTAATTTAAAAACAAGACTCATAATGTAATTTATAAAGTACGTTCCTGTTTGACTGGTCATATCTCATTAACCATTTGGAATTATCAAAAACTAAATACATATTTGGAATCTGCTTATTATTTTCTATAAAAATATACCAAAAAATTTTTTTTTGTAGTTGCCAAATTCGAGGTCATTCGACAAGTGTCATTTCAAAAGTCTTTTTTTTTCTTCTCAGGATCCGCTTAGAATTAGGAAAAACTAATTACAGATTTGGAATCAGCATAGATTTTACTAAATACCTGACGAAAAAAAACATTTTTTTACCCCCAAAATTGGGGGTCCCCCTTACAGATTTTTTGAGTGGTCAGACCTCTGTAACCATTTAGGATTTTGAAAAACTAATTACAGATTTGGAATCGGGAGAAAATTTGCTATAAGTATGTTTCAAAAAAAAGTTTAAAAATTAATTTAAAAAAATAAAAATTTGTTCAATTCCTAATGTAGTATGCAATCTAGTCAACTCATCCATACACCCATCAAAATAATTAATTAAAGCCTCCATCACACTAGCCAGTTTCGACCCTACTCCTGGCAAAACTACTTAGCTACGTAGCTTTTTTTTTTTTTTTTTTTTTATATTATTTCCCTGTCTTTCCTAATCCTACTCTAATGAAAACCGAACTTAAACCTTACTTGTAAAGATGAAGACAGATTCCAAGACCCATAGCTGCTGAGAGGTAAGTGGTAAAACGCAAGTGTGTACTCCTATAAACTTCGAACTCCTAAACATGTGGGGCCCCCCCTCTCAACCGCCTAAGTCCTGCAACCTTTCTTCCAAAATGCCTAACAAACAAAGACATCACCGGCAGGTAGGTGATGGGCGGAAAGCAACTCAGCTAAGATGCCCCCAGCCCCTGCTCGGAAAAGTATTCCTAAAATGACTGGACTACCCCCAGTGCCCTGCCGCCTGCTTGAAGAATCTAATAATCCTAACTGAGTATTCTAACGACCTAACTTCAATCAGTTTAATGGTACTTAGCAGTCCCAGACGCGCCAGCAACCTATGTGAGCGTCTACATAAGTCTCCCCTCCAATTCAGTACCAGCGCGTCTGTGGCCACCATACCAGTCCCTGATTGTCGTCTAACCCAGGTGTTAATACAATCGTTATTATAATAATCAACTTTCCTTTGGTATACATCTTCCATTCTGGCAGCGTGAGCATCCGCGCAGATTGTGGTGTCAATCACGTGTGCGGAGTCGGCCTTCCAACACACTAAATCTGGTCTACGGATGCCCGCCGCTGTTGCGATGGTTGGCTCCAGAATGGTAGTGTAACCCTTTCTCTCAAGTGCGGACTTCAGTGTTTGGTTTACCTGATCATGTCTCTCGTTCCTGAGATGGGAGGTGTGGGGACACTCCTGTAGGATGTGTCCTAAGGTCTCAATTTTACGACATCCTAAGTCACAAGTAAGATTTTGCATCTCTTGCGCTCTTGCCCCTCTCGACGATCTTTCCTTTGTTGCAACCAGCCCTTGCCTGATCTTAACGGCTTCTACAAATGTTGAGCCTGCCATCAGTTTGGAACCGTCGGTCAGCCATTTGTAGCAGGCTGGTTGCTTCGAGGCCTCTCCCAAACCCCTCCCATCACAGAAATCGGTAACCTTACTTCTTCTTACTCTGTTAGACCGCGGAATCTTAATCGCGTTTTCTACCTCTTTCCAGAAATCGTCCCTAGCTTCCATCCTACCTTTGAAGCCCTCCAAAAGATCCGGTACAGCCCTCTCCAGTTCAGGAACACCCAGACCCCCCGCACTTGGATGTTCATGGAACATGGGTGTGGGAGTGTCATGCGGGAGATGTAGAATTTTGCGAACAGCACTCCTTACACACTTATCCATGTTCCTGAGGGTCTGGATTGTTACTCTCTGATGTACCAGTTGATAATAAAACTTAGGCAGAATTTATTTCGTAATAAGAAACATTTTCTGCTGTGGTTTGAGAGCTGCTCCCGATACTTTTTGAAGTGCATCCCTCAACTCACCTCCTGCCCACCACGTAGGTCCTCTTCTTCCAATCTTAACGCCTAGATATTTGTAAATATCCTCTCCTCTAATCACAGGTATTTCTAAGTTGTTAATGAAG
>SEYY01011569.1:182500-185000 GCA_009176605.1 Armadillidium nasatum | reverse complement strand
TCAAAGAAGAAGTAAAGCAAGCAGAGTATTTGGCAGTTATGTGTGATGAGACAACTGATATTCACGATAAAACTCAAATGGTAATTGTTTTAAGATATGAACACCAAGGGAAACCTGTGGAGAGATTTTGGGGATTTTTTAATCCTGTTAATCAAACAGCAGAGGCATTATCAAGTATACTACTTCGAGAACTTCAAATTCTGATTGGAGAAAGTCCTCACAAGCTTATTGCTCAAACCTATGATGGTGCAGCCGCTCTCAGTGGAGTAAACAAAGGCGTGCAAAGCAGAATAAAGGAAGCATATAGTAATGCTCACTTTGTTCATTGTTATGCGCATCAATTAAACTTATTATTGGAACAAGCGACGTCACAAAATACTAATGTTCGAGTATTTTTCAACAGCTTGTCTGGAATACCAAATTTTTTCTCAAGGTCCCCTCAAAGAATGAGTGCTTTGGAAAATGTTGCTGGTCGCAGAGTTCCGAGACCATCTTCTACACGTTGGAATTTCAAGAGTAGAACTGTTAACGCTGTTAAGGAGATGAAAGACCAAATAATTGAATGTTGCAGCATATTAGAAGCATCTAAATCAAGAGAAACTGGATCTGCAGCAGCAGGCATTAAGAGACTTCTGAATGATTTCGAATTCGAATTTTGGTTGAACTTTTTTCTCAAAAGTAATGCCTCATGTTGAAATTATGTTTTCTCAGCTTCAATCTAGATTAATTGATGCAGTTAAAGCTAATAACTATTTACAAAACTTTTAATTCTGAAATTCAAAAAATAAGGGATGAATATATTAATATTTCGTTTCCTTCTGAACCAAAAAGAAGAAAATTTAACACTGGTAGATCAATTGCTGCAAAAGAGGTTTGTGACGTTATTTTGATTCAATGTAGAGAGAGGTTTAGCTTCACTAAACATCTGGAAGCTAGTAAACTTCTTCTAATAGACAATTGCCATGAATATATGAAACATTTTTCGAGCGATGCACTCGATCAAGCTGTTGCTGCTTACCCGATGTTGGAAAAAGAAAACCTGAGAACAGAACTCTCCATGTTTTATTCAAGAACAGATATGCACCACTCAAGAACCCTCATTTATTTATCTATTTATATATTATTAAACAATTAATATCTCTGCATACTTCCTAATTATTTTTAGAACACAATAATTGAAATATTATTTAGTGTATAAGAACATTCATAAATTATATATTTAAACAAATATTAAATGAGATTGGCCTACAAATTTATCACAAATCCCACAAAATACCCATGCGATTACTCAGGTAATTATCAAAATCCTTTTTTAAAGTCTTAAAATCCTTACAACTTATTTTGAGATTTCTATTAATTACTTGGAATCTCTGAAAAATAATAAAGGAAGTGGAGAATTTTATTACCTATTTCTTTATATGATATGTTTTATTGCCAGAATTATTTTCACTTTAAGCATGAATACACAAACTATCTGCAATAGTTTTATGATTACCCATATAAAACTACAATTATGAAGGACAAAATTCTCTCTCTCTCAATATATATATATATATATATATATATATATATATATATTATATATATATATATATATATATATATATATATATATATATATATATATATATATATATATCCAGACAACTGGTTGAGGGTATATGTAAATTAACATCTCCTACAAGTTTGTGGTTAGGTCCTTTATATATATATATATATATATATATATATATATATATATATATATATATATATATATATATATATATATATATATATATATATATATATATATATATATATATATATATATATATATATATATATATATATATATATATATATATATATATATATATATATATATATATATATATTAAATATACTTGCATAAATAAAAAATTTAAAAAAAAATAAAAAAAAAAAAAAAAATTAAATTTTTTATTTTTAATTATAAAAATTTAGTTAAAAGCTGCTTAAATGAAAATTTTAGATTAATGAACCAGGAAAAAATAAAAATTAAAAAAAATTATTATTAATTTTAATAATAATAATAATAAATTATTAATTAATTGAATTCTGTGTACTGAAAATGAAATCAGATATATTGGCATCCATATTATATTATATATATATATATATATATATATATATATATATATATATATATATATATATATATATATATATATATATATATATATATATATATATAATTTCTCAGCCCTGGTAAAGGTATAATAAACACTTTTAAAATGTTTAGATATGTTTTTAGTTATATATTTTTCAAATTTTACCTTTTAAATAATAATATATCGTGCTGAAGATTTTCACCTGCATCGTATTGGATGTGGAAAAGCAAAATCCGCTTCGGCATTACTACCAATCAATATTTTAACCTCCTTCAATACATAGAATCAAATTTCTTCCTATGAGGATATTTTACTTAATAAACGAGAGTTACTTTTGTGACGGAACATATTTTCTTCAAAAAATAAAA
>SEYY01011569.1:160000-177500 GCA_009176605.1 Armadillidium nasatum | reverse complement strand
ATATATATATATATATATATATATATATATATATATATATATATATATATATATATATATATATATATATATATATATATATATATATATATATATATATATATATACAGGGTGGTATAGGACCTCACCGACAAACTTGTAAGACCAATAGGTTATACAGAAATAAACAATTTTTATTAAGGTACATATACCTTCCAACCCCCAGTCTCGGAGCTCTGTACATCTTGCCACGTGCACGCCACACCACATAACGTAGTCCCTGTTTGTTATTATTCTGCTTCGTGTGCGTACAGATACGCTTACCAGTACGTCCGCATGGTGTTGTGCGGATAGCAGTAAATATAGACTACCGAGTTGCATGAACTGACCGACATGATAATTTGTTACGTTATCCTAACTAGACATCCACACCACAGTACCTTTGCTGCAATACTTCGTCGCCTAAGGGAAAAAGGGCAACCTTCGTCCTCAGCATGGTGGCGGTGAAAGGCTTGTGCGTACACTGGTGTTTGAGAATGACGTAATCGAGAGATTTAGCGAAGCCCCGTCGTCCAGTTCTGTGTGAATACAACCTACATGTGTACCACTTTCAGAGGGTTCAATCCCTGGGACCAGGTGATTATGTGCCTCGTATGGACTTTGTACAGTGGTTCCTTCATAGCTGCAAATGATGCCGCCTTCTCCACGCACGTGTATTCACAGATGAAGCCTACTTTACTCGTGACAGTTATTTTAACAGCAAGAATATGTATGTATGTATGGTACTTTGCGAACCCACATTCGGTTGCTATTCGCCATTACCATCAACGGTTTTTTGTGAACATCTGGGCTGGAATTGTTGGGCGACATTTGCTGGGACCTGTAATCCTACCAGGGAACGTTAACGGGAGCTCCGTACCTACAGTTCCTGCAGACCGTACTTCCGGACCTACCGGACAACGTACCGCTTGCGGTGAGCCTACAGCTCTGGTTCCAGCATGATGGCACCCCAGCACACTTCTGTATTTATGCGTGGGTGCAGCTAACTGTCAACTTTGGGGAACATTGGATTGGACGTGCAGGACCTGTTGCTTGGCCGCCGTGATCACCAGATCTGACGCCCCTTGATTTTTATCTATGGTATAGCATATGAAACTCCAGATATCTCTAGAGCTCAGCTGATTCCTAATATCAAAATTATGCATTTCACCATATCCAAAATACTATTATTCTCGACAGAGTAGGACGGTCGCTGCTGTAACGGTATCAGGCGTGTAATGTGGCGCAGGGCAGACTGTTTGAACGCACATGGTAATGTAAAAATGCCTTCCAATAAAATGTGTTGTGTACAACTGTTTTTATTTCATTTCCTAACTGTACGGTCGAGCGCACAGACCCATGCGCATAAAACCGAGACAACGGGTTTGGGATATGTACTTTAGCAAAATATGTTAATCTCTGTATGACCTATCGTTCCTAAGTTTCTCAATGAAGTCATAACACCCTGTGTATATATATATATATATATATATATATTATATATATATATATATATATATATATATATATATATATAGGCTTAGGTGTAGATTGTTTCTGACTTTCGATATTTTTTATATCGATATTTTTTTGTCGATATTTCATTTTAATCGATATTTTTATACCTATAATTTGCCCTAGGCTACTATGTCGTGCAAACGTTCTTGTGTACGTTAGGTCTCTTTTACGGCAAATTCTTGTGTAGGTTAGGCCTCTTTTTACGGCAATTTCGGTAGTTCAGGTTATGATAAGTCGAATTAGGTTCTGCTAGAAAAGTTAGTAATAATAATTGTGTGTATGTCTAGTAATAGTTCTAATTCTCGGCAAAGTTCTTGTTTATTTACGTTAGGCCTCCGATATTTTCGATTATCGATATTTTCGGACAATCGAAAGTCAGAAACAATCTACACCTTTACCATATATATATATATATATATATATATATATATATATATATATATATATATATATATATATATATATATATATATATATATATATATATATATATATAGGTGGAGATTGTTTCTGAGCTTCGATATTTTTTATGTCGATATTTTATTGTAATCGATATTTTCCTGCCTATAATTAGCCCTAGGCTACTATGTCGTGCAAACGTTCTTGTGTACGTTAGGTCTCTTTTACGGCAAATTCTTGTGTAGGTTAGGCCTCTTTTTACGGCAATTTCGGTAGTTCAGGTTTATAAGTCGAATTAGGTTCTGCTAGAAAAGTAATAATAATTGTGTCTATGTCTAGTAATAGTCTGGCAACTCTTGTTTACGATAGGCTTCTCCGATATTTTCGATTTTCGATATTTTTTAACAATCGAAACTCAGAAACAATCTCCACCTTTACTATATATATATATATATATATATATATATATATATATATATATATATATATATATATATATATATATATATATATATATATATATATATATATATATATATATATATCAAACACTTGGACAGAAGTTGAGTAAAAGCATAAATATTAAATTCGTAATTCATTGAAAATTACTTCTCTAATTATCACCAAATTCATATTTTACACGATGTTATAATTTTTCCCAGACAAGCTTTCGAGAGAGAACCTTACTCTGGGCTTGGGTCTTTCAACTACTTTAATTTGGATTTAAACTTTCGCTGTTTATACCGTAGATTTTAAAATAAGAAAGTTTGTATAGAAGAGAATATTTACTAATGTGATTATAGGTATCTCTCTTTCGTAAATCTGCATATGGACTGCAACGTATGTGTGCCCTTATTTCAGACTTAAGAGTAAGGACAGTTATGTGTGTCCTTATTCATAATAAAGTCAATAATCTCAGATTGTGAAATGCCAGAAACAGCTGTTCGAAGAGATTGAGGAATAATAAAAAATTTTAGTGGTTACAAATAGCTTGATGGCAGCTATGTATGCAGTTTGTTTTCAAATAAACGACCCATTTTAGGAAGGTATTAGTCGAAAAATGTACCAATAAAATCGATGTTATTTCAAAGCAAATAGTTTCTTTTTATATAATATCCCCTCTTACTTTTCCATAGTAGTAGTAGTTATTTTGAATAAAATAAATTGCTTTTGTGGTTTATCTATTTGAGCAAGCTTTATAATTTCTCATTTACAAGTGTCCTTTGAAAGAATTTGAACTATTTTCCGAATATATTCCATTTAGGAGTAGAGAAACATTACCTACGAGTTTTAATTTCTTACTTCATAGAATTTTTTTTTCAGACCTGTAAGCCGTCTCTGCGAAGTCGGATTATTTTAAAATGATTTAGCGGATTATCGCGGTAGGACAATTTTAAAATGAAGCTGAAGTCTGGAAACAAATTTTATTGGCACTGCTTCCCAGTTTCATTCGATAAAATTTATGCGTCACTTTATTTATATATATATATATATATATATATATATATATATATATATATATATATATATATATATATATATATATATATATATATATATATATATATATATATATATATTGCCCTCCAAAAGAGATTTCAAATATTGAAGCTTGGCAGCATCAGAAACATCCTTCCTTGCCCCATAAATATTCTGGAATGAGAGCAAGAATGAACGGAAGGAGTAACGATCTCCTTCACCTTTGAATACTTGACATTTAATAGCAGGGATTTTAATCTCTTGCTTTGAAGCTTGAATATTCTTCAGAAATATTCTGCATTTCAACTCTGGACATCGAATCATCCCGAGAATGCTCCGACGCAAGTGAAAGAGAACAAGTCTTTTGATCAGGAGTCATTCTGAGAAGCAACTTCTCATTCCTCATATGATAATGAGATGCTTCTATGATTTCCTCATCTAAAATGTTGGAGTCATATTTTAGAAGAGAAGAATTACTTATTAAATCCTCAATTTTGGTGTCAAAGATTTTAACCTCTGCAAGATACTGCTTCACTCCTTCGAGCTGTGACAGAGTAATCTGAATATCCTCTTCGCTTGAGGAAAGCTCAAGAATATTCTTGAAAAGCAGAGTGATTTTCCTCTTAACAACTGCTCTAGATCTTTTTACAGGAGACAGCTTTTCTTTCAATTCCTGAAGGAGACTATTTCTGTCTTCAGGAGAGAGGGTGTCTGCTTCATTTCCCCCCAATTCTCCACTTAAGCTGTCTTCCAGTTCTGTAATTAGAAGACTAGCAGCTGTCTTATCAAAAGAGGCATTTTTTTCTAATGCTCAAAATACAACGCAAAATACGCAAAATAAATGTACGCAAATCCGCAAAAATACACACGCAAAATACGCAACGAAAGAGTAACGCAAAATGCACAATTAAACGCAAATGTGCTTTGCTAGAATATACGCAAAATATTCACCGAGATTATATATATATATATATATATATATATATATATATATATATATATATATATATATATATATATATATATATATATATATATATATATATATATATATATATATATATATATATATATATATATATATATATATATATATATATATATATATTAAAATTTAGATTTTCAAAAGTCTTTCGTTAAGACTTATAGGTTAGCTTTTCTAAACCTATTTCAGGTCGCATAAGCTTTTTTACGTATATACAAATATAAATATTTGCATATACAACCTATTTCACTAGTAAAGAATATGAAGCGCAAATTTAACCGAATAAATTTTAATTTTCACACGCATATGAAAATTAACGCAAACGTGAAACGAAAAATACTTTCTCTAGATGAATCTAGAGAAACACAATTTTTCTCAAGATAAAATAATCAATTAGATTATTTCATTAATGTCACTCAGTTTACGAGTGAAAATGTATCCTGATGTAAGGATTTTTACAGAATCAATATAAGGAGTTTTGTTGACTCTCTATATTGAGATGTTAGTTTATTAGTTATCTTTTGGAGGCAATATTCTTTTGGAGACTAGGGTTAGTCGCTTATATAAATATAGAATATTTATATAAACGGAGATGATACACCGCTAGAATAAGCTTTGAGAAAAATTGTGTTTTTCTCACTGCCTGAAACGAATATAGTAAACCCGTTTAAAGCCTCCAAGAATATGTATTTTAATAGTTAACAAACGGAGCTTTCAAAGATTTGACGAATATGAAATATTTAACGCGAAAGGCTCCGAATGCAACTTATATTACTTCAAGAATACCCCTGGCTTCAAACCAACTACCTGCCTGTTATTTGACAGAATAAACGACACGGCAAGCAATCGGCCAATATCCAAGAATATTCTATCAGTAAATTTAAATGCAACTTTGAACTCTTTGATAAACACTCAAACGAAATTTGAATAAGTTTACACTATGAATTATCGAGAGGTCGAGGAAAAAATGATCTAGACACCACGAAGCATCATAAAAAAGTGATAGAATTCAAAAATGGCAACCTCTGACTTTAACCACCAGTCTCCAGAAATATTAGCCTCTTTTTAACTAGAATAATTTTTAAACTGGCAACTACCAATTATAATTTTATTAATATATATAATATATATATATATATATATATATATATATATATATATATATATATATATATATATATATATATATATATATATATATATATATATATATATATATATATATATATATATATATATATATATATATATATAAAATACACCATATACCGCATGATGCAGGGTGGAGTCAATTGCAGAAATTTGAAATTCCTGCAATCGTACGTGGGAATAAAACCTGGTTGCAAAGGGTTCCCAGTCCTTAGAACCATGCAAAGAACTATTCTTCATCTGACTCGACTGCGACGAAATCATCATTCATTATTGACCAGAGGTTACTTCTAACTTAATTCTTTTTTTTTTTTCTTTTAATAATTAATTTTCCATTAATTGCCGAAAGTATTTTGCATCGAAAGATGTGTTGCTTCACAAAAAAATTTTTTTTTTTTTTTTAGAATTTCTTTTAATTTACTATTTAAAAAATACTGAAATATAACGAAATATTAATTTTTTCTTTTACCTTTGATCAATAACATTCTTCAATAATAATTCGACAAACAAACTGCAACTTCAGGGAGAAGATCTTGAAGCTTCATATAGCCTTCTCTTCTCTTCTCTTCTCTTCACTTCTCATCTCATCTCTCTCTTTTCTTCCCTTCTCTTCTCCTCTTCTCTTTTATTCTCTTCTCCTCTCCTCTTCTCTTCTCTGCTCTTCTGACTTCCTTGTGATGTTCATAACTTTTCTTCTTCCCATCTGCTTCCAAGCACATCCACTCACGACTATATATATATATATATATATATATATATATATATATATATATATATATATATATATATATATATATATATATATATATATATATATATATATATATATATATATATATATATATATATATATATATATATATATATATATATATATATATATATATATATATATATATATAACAAAGAAATTACCTAAATGAAAATTAAAACTAAGGAGTTAGGCCTCTCTGCTCCACAAATTAAAATTCAAATCAAAACTCCCCACCACCAACACTCCAGCTATTAAAAATTAAATTTAAAAAAAGCCAGGGACAAGTATCAAAATAAGAGTGAGAGATCTGAGACACCTCTCTTAAAGACTGGTGCATGAAAGTTGCAAATTTACAAAGTAAATCTTTCAAACGCTAAGAATTGTTTTTGTGTGTGTGTGTTTTAAGGGAGGGAGAGTATTTTGTAAATTTGTAACTTCCGAGCACCAGTCTTTAAGGGAGGTGTCTGATATCTCTTTTGATACTTGTCTCAGGCTTTTTTTTTAAATTTAAGTTTTAATAGATGGAGTGTTGGTGGTGGGGAGTTTTGATTTAGTTTATATTTGTGGAGCGGAAATTAGCCGGTTTTTAACTTCAACTATTTTCATTTTTATTTTGAAGTCTGATGAGGACGCGTTGGAGTCGAAAGGTCTAACTCCTTAGTTTTAATTTTCATTTGGGTAATTTTTTTGTTGGAAATTGATGCGGTTAGTGCATCGTTCTTTTGTATATATATATATATATATATATATATATATATATATATATATATATATATATATATATATATATATATATATATATATATATATATATATATATATATATATATATATATATATATATATATATATATATATATATATTAAATAATATCCTTGTCTAGATGCTCACAAGTACGTTTTTTTTTGGGGGGGGGTAGGGAGGGAAGTTTTTTTTATTTTTTTTTTTAGCATTATAGCAACTGATCTACGATAAGTAGCTTTTACACAAACTCTGATGTACGATAAGTATCTTTAAAACTTTTTTTTTTTTTTTTGAAATATGCCAAATTTTTACTTAATTTTTTTTTAAAAAATTTATTTGTAAGTTAGGAAAATCCTATTTCTCATCTTTCAAAGTAGGTGCCTTGTGAATTTAAGCACAAGAGTACAACGGCCACTCCATTACTGAAAGTCTTCCTGTGGGACCGCTCGCAGCTGCGTCGTTGCATTTTGTACGATTTTTTTTTCCTCAAAAAAGGGATCCTTTTAGGGTTCTCTTCAACTTCGGGAACCAAAAATCACATGGAGCCATGTCAGGATAGTACGGAGACTGGCGAACCACCGGAAAGCTATGTTTGGTAAGTAAGTGATCTGAATGAGCTGAAACATTGTTATGATGCAGCTGCCAGTTCTTGCAGGCCACAGTTTGTCTCTTGCGTCGAACTGTATCACAAGGACGATTGAGGACTTCTAGGTAGTACAATGTATAGATGTTCTGGCCTTCCGTTGTGTACTCATGATGCAAAATGTTAAGGTAATCGAAAAATTTCAGTGTCATCTTCACCTTGCTCCTAACTTGTAGTATTTTTTTGTGCCTCGGGAAATTGAGAGTTTCAATTGAGATGACTGAACCTTGGTTTTCGGGTTTTACTCATGCACCCACGTCCCGTCCAGTGACCACAGTCTTCAGGAACTCATCACTGTTTACCCACAGCTTCCATGATCTAAATACAGGGCTGTTTTTTTCTGGTGAAAGTAGTCTGGGCACAAATTCTTCATTCCCAAATCCTTATTCAGAATGCTGTCTGTGGAACCAACGCCAATACAAACCTCACGAATAATTTCTCACTGTCAAAAAATGCCTCTCCATGATCATTGCCCACAGTTTCACGATAACTGCAGCGTTTCGGCTTGTGGACGGTCGTCTGGAACTCCGTTCACTCTCCACATCGATTTCTCTGTTACTATCTTACTATGCTATTCAAACTGGAAAAAAAATCGAATTTATTGATTGTGATTTTTTAAAAAGTTGAACAGTATGAATGAAGTGTAAATAGCGCCAAAAATGTTAGAAAATACATAGATTGTTTTGAAAATTTTAAGCAATGGTCGTAAGCATACGATAAGTATGCCACCTTGATAAACGCAAGCTTGAAGTGCAACGTTTTTGGTGTACTCTGACTGAAAAGTAGGCTGGTGGAAAATCATTTTTTATGAAAAGATTACATGATAAAGAGGAATAAGAAAATTGATGGAAGACTTAATTGTTTCATGATGACGTTTATCGAAATTAGAATTATTTTTGGCAGTACCTTGACAACGTTTATTTCTGAAAGTTTGATTAAAGATGTTTTTACGAATAATTATAATTAGAAATTTCACACTTGATATATCCTTATTCAACGCAAACGTGTTATAACATTGACTAAAGTGGTATTAAAGCTCTTAATCATAATAAATGGTTTAATTATTTAATGGAATTCAGCTGAACCAAATGCTCTATATATATATATATATATATATATATATATATATATATATAATATATATATATATATATATATATATATATATATATATATATATATATATATATATATATATATATATATATATATATATAAAAGGTGGCTAATCATAAAACTGGTGCAGGTTAATAGTTTGCAGAAACTTGGTGATCATTATTTTATCAATAAAAAACATTTTAAAACATTTCAAAAAGTATTTAAAGATTTTAACATCAAAACGCACACTTGTTTTATTATTGTCATTGAGGGAGAAGTTTTTATTTGAATCATCTTCTTACTCATTTTAAGTTGTGAGGGCCTTAAGAATAGGAACTTTTTTTTCTAGTATGATCTAAGTAATCGTACGGGTAATGTATGGAACTAGTGAAAATTTGGAATACCATTGAACTTTTTTTTTTATTCTAGTATGATCTAAGTAATCGTACGTGTAGTGTATGGAACTAGTGAAAATTTTAAATACTATTTTTTTTTTTTTTTTTAACAAAGTGATCAAGGTTGACTGAGACTTTTCCTCTTAAAATTCTAATTGAAGGAAATGTTGGCACGAAACTAAGGAAGCTCTTCGAAAAATTCCCCCGAACATCCGCACACTGCTGCCATCATTGCAGTGGGTCCCTGATACCTTTTGCAGGACATCGTGCTGTAGTGCTACATTTTTGACAAAGTCTTCCCCGCCAGGTGTTTCTTCAGAAGACCAAATAAGTGGAAATCTCCGAAAGTTAAACTCGGGGACTGTAAAGAGTATGGGGCATACACCATAGTGCATATCATCCACAGTTGTTACCGTCAATTGGAGTCGTGCATTATCATGGAGAAGAAGGACATGTTCATACAACTTTCCAGGTATTTTCCTTCAAATGGACATGGAGGACCCTTGAGCAATGCAAGAAATAATTTGGCAGTAACAGTGATGTATTGCTCTAATTTATCAACAACCGTGCATGTCACAGAAGAATGATCCAAAAATTTTAATGACTGACTTCAGTACTTAACTCTTTGCGGCCTGCAGAGAGCATTTATATGTCCGCTCCATGTCGTCTGCTTTCAGGGGTGAAATAATGCAACTAGGTTTTATCACACTTGATGATTGATTGGAGAAATTTGTCGTTCTCATTGCAATGCCACCTTAGGATCTGATTTGGGCATGAAACTGATCAAACGTCAGCTGTGGGGACACCCACTTTGCAGAAATGTAGGTTCTCATGGATGATCATTTCCACGCTGCCAACATTGATATGTATTTCCTGTATAATGGCACGCAGATAACGCTTTCGGACATGTATGTAATTCATTTGTCAACAAGTTTCGACCTTCACAAAACTGCCGATACTTTCATTCACTAGAGCATTTGGTTCAACTGAAATTGCACCAAATAATTGAACCAAAAATAATGTTCCAAAATTGTATTTGCATTCTCAAAAATTTAACCTGGTTTCACGTTCCCTTTCCAAGAAATTTGATTATACACAAACGAACACATTTCCCGCCGTCATCTTGACTTACACTAGTAAGAATGTACCAACAGCTACCCACCAGACGCCCGATACTTTCGATGGATCGGGGAACTATAAACTGAAGTGACATAGTTTTCATTTTCGTCTTTAACGCATTTTATATTAAACATATTTTTTATTTATTACATTTATCATAATGTAATTTGTTGTGGTCTGAGAATAATTAAGAAATCTTTAGGTAATTTTAATTGTAGAATAAAATAAACAAGAAACAGGTTCTAAAAATATGCTTTTAAGAAATTAAAGATTTGAAGGTCATGGGTGATATCCTATGACTCTTATTTATTTTGTCATGGATAAACTTGCTTTTTATATATGGTTTCTAATCGTGAACATTTTCACATTCACAAGATTACGAAGATTACGTATATATATATATATATATATATATATATATATATATATATATATATATATATATATATATATATATATATATATATATATATATATATCGGTTGGTGATTTTTTAATTTTTTTTATATGAATCAAATTTTTAAAAAAAAAATTTTTTTTTTTTTTATTAGTAAGCTTATTCGCCTAAGTAATAATTAATAAGTAAATATAATTAATTAGGTTAATTAAATTATATTTTTTAAAAGTACAAGCTATTTTCATTTTTATTTGTATGAAAATACGACTGATAGAACCAATTCTCTGTATTTAAAATTTAAAGAAAAGAAGTAAACTATATTATATTATTATTTTAAAGAATATTTTATGGTTCTGGGCTGTTATTTAATTTTTATTTTATTAAAATAAAAATATTTATTTTTAGCGTTGAAACTCTCAGCACTTAAATTTCTATAATCAGAAAATAGATAAATAGAGACTATTATAGTTTTGAATAGTAAATATAAGTGAATTGGTCCGATTATATCAAATTATATATTATCAATTATTAAAAAGGAACAAGTTAACAATAATAAAAATGTTTTTTTTTTGCAGGTTTCAATAATTTAGCAAAATTGATTTATTTTTTCACCAACTTGATAAAATGCTTATACACAACCTGGTTGTATTTATATAACTCATCCGCCTTTTATAGTAGATATCTAAAGCCAAATTTCAAAAGTAAAACTGTTGCAGGTTTCAATAATTTAGCAAAAAATATCGTTGGACGTTGATTAATATTTTCCCTCAGCTCGATAAAAATGCTTAAATTTATATTAATTTTAATTAATTTTCTTTTTTTAAGTTATCATATTCTGAATTTAAAAATATGAAGACAGTGACGTTATTAAAAAAAAATCAATAAAATAAAAAAAAATGATTTAAAAAATTTTATATTTATATATATTATTTTAATTCGCTTTATTTCTTTAAGTTTCTCTTCTGAACTTAAAATATGAGGTGTCGTTATTTTAAAAAAAAAAACAAAAAATCTTGATTTAAAAAAAAAAAAAAATTTTTTTTTTTTTTTTTTTTTTTTTTTTATTATTTTATTATATAATATATATATATATATATATATATATATATATATATATATATATATATATATATATATATATATATATATATATATATATATATATATAGTTTTTAGTAATTTTTATTCAAAAGTGGCTAAAAAATATCACTAATTCTCTCATGGGAAACCTCAGTCTACAAACACCACTTAACGGCTTTTGACAAAGAGATTATCCACTCATTATTTTAGATTAAAACTACTAAAGTTCTTTGTTAATTTTTATTCTTCGAACCTTTTAGTGATTAGAATATATTAAATAGCAGTACTTTTAAGACTTTATTTCTCTTCTAACAAAAACAAGCCTATCCAGTCCACTTCGTATTATAGTAGAACTTCCCTTTTTTAACAAAATTAGTGGCAAATTCTTTTTATATAAATATAAATAATTTGTATATATATATATATATATATATATATATTATTATATAAATATAAATATATTTATATATATAATTGCTACATCGTCTTTCCAATTTTTTAATCTATCATGATAGATTTTAACGGGGCAACTTTTACATTCTTTTTGCTCTGAAAATAATAAATTCATATTTGCCTTACTTTCTCAAATTAAAATTAAGTTTACAAATTACATATATTATTACAATTACATTATCACATTACTTATATATTTACAATTACTATTTATTCAAATTTTTAACATTTTTACTCAATTAATATGCCTCAGTTTGCTTTATCTTTAGAGTAATTTTTGTGTTTAATATACACAAACATTTTAATTCCTCTAAGGTAATTAATATTTTGGAATAATTATTAAGAATTGGTCGTAGGAAAATATTCATCTTTTATGAGATAATTTCTAAAAAATACACAAAAAAGGCAACAATGAATAATAATAATAATAATACATTTCATTTTATTGTAGAAACAGTTGGATTCATTAATAAGAAAAATACCAAATACAATGAATCCGAGTATATTTAGCATTTGTCTTTCAGTTATTTTGGCATACACAACAGGTATGGCATCTATATATATATATATATATATATATATATATATATATATATATATATATATATATATATATATATATATATATATATATATATATATATATATATATATATATATATATATATATTTTGTGGTATATTGCTGAATGCTTACACATTTCAATCCTAAAGCTTTTTTTTTTTTTAATCAATTCTATGGAACAAGTTAACTACTATAAACTTTTTTTGAATGTTTATATTTTTAGATACTAGATAGCTTATATTTATTTTATTTTACTTTTTTTTTTTAATAACATGAAATTTGGGATTAACAAGGGTTGTTGAGTCACAGTCTACAGTCTTACTCGTATAGCTTGCAAAAAAATTAAAGTAAATAAAGAAATGAAATTGAAAAAAAAAATATTTCTATTGAAATTTTAAAGTTAATAAATTTTATATAACTCATCCGCCTTTTATAGTAGATACCTAAAGCCAAATTTCAAAGGTAAAACTGTTGCAGGTTTCAAAAATATAGCAAAAAATATCGTTGGACGTTGATTAATTTTTTTCCCTCTGTTGATAAAATGCTTGAATTTATATTAATTTTAATTAAATTTTTTTTTTAAGTTATGATATTCTGAATATAAAAATATGAAGACAGTGACGCTATTTAAAAAAAAAATCAATAAAATAAAAAAAAAAATGATTTAAAAAAAAAAAAACGTAAAAAGTCAACAATTCAACTTTATTTTTTTAATTTGATTTTTATTATGACAACCCTGGTGTGCTCCTAAATACAGTGATAAAGTAAATATAATTAGTTAATTAACTTAAGTAAGTTTAAATTTTAATTTTTAAAAAAGTACAAAGTATTTTAATTATATATATATATATATATATATATATATAATATATATATATATATATATATATATATAATATATATATATATATATATATATATATATATATATATATAATACGAAAAATTGACTGAAAAAACCATTGAGCAACAAAACAACACAATTTGGATAGATCAAAGAAATTGCATAAAAAGTACTGAATGCCCTAATATTAAAAGATTTAAGAGATCTTCGTAAGCTAGAAATTAATGAATATTGAGTAATGGTGGGCAGAATTAATTGGTTGGCCACAACCTACAAGACCGGAAATCGCGATTGAAGTAAAGTATTCAACAAGAAATTTAAAATGGGAACTAAAAGCGATAAATATGAGAGGTTTGATTAAAGTAGGATAGAAATTGGAAGAAAATGGCAAAAAAAATAGCATTAAATAAACTGAGGAATAAACTAAAGATGAAAATTAACGCAGATGCGTCGTTTAATAACGTAGGAAATGGAAATTCTCGGATAGGATATATCATTAGTTTAAAAGATGATTGAAGAAACAGGAGTCCCTTATTACGGAAATCGAAAGTAGCAAAAAGAGTGGCGAAATCTATTATAGACGCATAGGCGTTAAGCTTAGGAGAAACAGCAGAAAATGTTATATATCTGAAGAGTATATGGAATGAATTAACAGGGTTAAGAAATATATCATTTAATATAAAATGATAGTAAGACCGGAGCGAGTAATAAGATCAAGCATGCATATGTTGAGAAAAAGGTTAAGAATTAATATAAGTGTGAGAGAGAGAGGTGCATCTCTCATAAATTGAACTGTCGGACAATGGAAGGGTCCTTTCGTCAGATTAATCGACCTTCACACTATTCCCAACCTCCGACAGAGTTTTTGTGCAGAGAACACCATCCCAAGAATATGATCTGGACTACCTTATGTAGGTCCAATTATCACCATGCACGATAATGTAATTGCCAAAGGTTATGTACGGAATTTTCAGTGACAAGTTTCATCCAATGGAGCAGAGAAAGTTTCTTCTAAGTAGTTGCAATTTATCAAGATTATAAGGTTTCAATTCATTCAGATTATGTTGTCCAATCGTGGTATAATCATGCAGATTAGGATTTCATATCTTTTCCTTGCCTCTGCAATCGCCAAAACATTTATAAAATAGTCCCCCCCTATGGTCAGTATTAAAGAATAGGATCGGAGTTCGCTATTCATCATCAGCATCCCATATTGGAACTTCTCGTTTTACTTTTCATGAGGAATGGAATAACATCCCATTATAACACCGTCCAGAACTGATACTTTGTCAGTTTCCTAGAAAAATTCGGGCGATTATTAATACAAAATGTGGTCCCACACCATATTAAGAAAAATTCATTCATTTACGAGTTGTGGCAATCGAGGTGCACTAATTCGCCGTATCTTGAATGTTGCAGCTACCATAAAAGAAAAACAAAAAGAACTTAGGAGGAGCAACAAATGTTGCTCGCAAAAGATCCAGAAAATGTATATAGGTTCATAGTGGTGCCTTTGAAAATTTATTATATAATAACTAAACTTTTCAAATAAACTTGCGTTAGCTTACTTGATTTTTAAAGTGAACCAAGTCCTTGAGACTTTTTCTGAAAAAACAGATCTCAAAATTGGCTAGCTGAAATTAATTAACAATGAACTAAAATAACATTAGAATTGTACTATGGACTTGATTCATTATTAAACATAAAATATAACATTTTTACTCTACCATGTCAGTGTTAGTTCAAAATAGGCAAAATATGGACTTGGTTCACTTTAACTCAACCCTCCATCCATCCATATATATATATATATATATATATATATATATATATATATATATATATATATATATATATATATATATATATATATATATATATATAATATATATATATATATATATATATATATATATATATTATATACCTCTGGTGGTCAAAGGCCAGACAGAGGCCTACTAAAATTCCACCAAAGTTAGGGGGAAAGACAGAAACCTGGTCAAATTAAAGGCCGACGTGACCTGATACACTACGTTTGAAGGTGTGTAAGTCATAGGAAGTTGGAAAAATAGAAGAAGGGAGTGTGTTCCAGACTTTACCAGTAGAGTAATGTAAGACAGAGCATAGCGGTTAAGTCTGGGGTCAGAGAGTTGGACAGAGAAAGGATGAGACTGTGTAGTAAGACGAGTCGCACGAGCCCTTCTCAATGGAGGAGGTATGCGACGAGAGAGTTCAGAAGAGCAGTGTCCAGTGTAATAACGATAGTATAGAGAGAGTGACGCAACAATTTGACGGGCAGAAGAGATTGGAGAGAATTAGTGAGAGCAGGAGAGTTGATAAGACGAAAAGCCCTAGACTCCACCTTTATATATATATATATATATATATATATATATATATATATATATATATATATATATATATATATATATATATATATATATATATATATATATATATATATATATATATATATATATATATATATATATTATTCAAACAAACTTCTCAATTTACAGAACACTAAAATCTCGTATTCTTAATTTATGATGTACAAATTTAAAACCACTTAAAAATAAAAATACGAAGAAAAAACAAGTTTGCTCAAATATTAAACATGCTTTTCTAATTTTAAACTTTTTAGCTTGTTCTAATAGTATGTTTTATACCTGAACAGACTAGTTTTTTTCTTTATTTTTTTTTTAAGTAGTCTATATATATATATATATATATATATATATATATATATATATATATATATATATATATATATATATATATATATATATATATATATATATATATATATATATATGGGTGCTTGTGTGCTTAGAAAATCATTTATTTTCTTGCATCAATCCTATTTCCGTAGCAAAATCAGCTGAGGATGAAGCATCAAAGCCAAATAAATTGGGCAACCCCGACGAGTGGGGAGGCGACTTCCAGGGTGACATCAAACTTTCGCCGAAATCCAGAAATGGTCTGAGAAGCGAGGAATATCGATGGCCCAACGGTGTGGTTCCCTACACCTTTGCTCCTAATTTCCGTTAGTATTTTTATTTCTACTTTATAATGCTGTAAATAAAGTACGTGATCTAAAATCGAATTGCAAATAATGTAAATTTTTTTTTTTTCAATGACTTGAATTTTCAGTTTTCTCTGTCACTTGCTACTCTTTTTTTTTTTTTTTAAATACTTTAAACAAGAATTAAAAATTAGTTAAGGCATTAAAACTTTACAACAAAACGATCACATTTCGAGTAATATTTTATTGGTTATATTACTTTATATTTTATTCATATAATGTATTATTAAGTTCATTCACCGGAATTTGTAAAGATATTTTAGTCTAAAACAGCTTTAAAGAAAAATTGTATTATTATTTAGTTGTATTTAATAATGATGATGTCGATAGCAATGTTGAAGATGATAGGTAAAGTTGCTAATAATATTGATATTGATGTAACATTAATAACGTAAGTAGTAACAAGATTGAAGGCAGTATTTGGATATTTCGTTTCCCACAACAGCCGCATTCAAAAGATATGTTGTTCTTAAGGCAATGAATCACTACAAAGACATAACAAATGGATGCATTCAATTTAAGAAGAGGACGACAGAACCAGATTTCGTTGCATATATTGAGTAAGTAGAAATAATTTTGAAATACATTTTCCTTGACTTTGAAATAATAATTATCTTTTGGATGATTTTGAAATTGACGTTAAAGTAAACAGTTTTGTATTACCTGTAATCTTAAAATTGTTACTTGAATCACCCTGAAATTTGCCCTTTATTATCCTTGAATTATTTGACTTTAAAGTTTCTTTAGAAACCCAACTTAGAAATAGGATTTAATC